>NW_010585334.1:110107-165045 GCF_000705375.1 Tinamus guttatus
CCCCGCGGCGGGGAACGGGCTCCTTCGGGCTACGGCCTGGGAGCCCCTGACCTGCGGGGATAGCGAGGTGCCCCGTGCCCCAGCCTGGCACGGTGGTGGCCCTCATTAAGCACCTGCTTTTATGATTTTACCACATCGATGCTTACGAAAGAGGGATAGGGGGAGTTTTATGCTCACTGGCACTAACACAGTGTCAACATAAACTTCACAGGGGAAGTTCTCCACATTCTGCCCTCAGAACCATATTTAAGAACAAATGCTCACAGCGAGAAGGCTGCTTGGGCTGTCTCAACACACAGAACAGTCTACAGTAGCTCAGGACACGGCTGTGAGGGAAGGGACAACACGGCCAGGGCACGACAGGGCATGCGGGAGTGTGCTCTCACCCTCCCTGGTTCCTGCTTGGCCCCAGACACTTTCCCTATGCCCCAGAAGTTGCTTCAGGAACAACCTGCCCCTTCAAAGGGAGTAAAATTGCTCCAAGAGTCCCTGTGCTGAATACAACTTCACCCCCCTCTCTGCACATTTCCACCTTTCAGCCAAGAGCGGTCGAGAGAAATTTCATTTCAAAAGGAAGAGTCTTCAAAGAGATAAAAGTGCTCCAGCAGTCGCCATCAGAGCGGCTCCAGCCTGTCGTACCTGTAGCAAAACTACAAAAGCCAACTACAAACAGAGGAACGAAGCAACAGCTGAAGAGCTCACGAGCATCTGTCGAGGGGTGACGGTTTCTGCTTCCCCTTGGCTTGATCTTACCGATGAAACTGTATCAGGAGCAGAGCTTTATATATACAAGGCACATGTATTTAAACGAGAACGCCATCACCAACTCCAAAGAAAGCAGAGAGCAGCTTAGCGCGGTACGTGTGCTCAGGACACACGGCCTTGTCTCACACTTCTCCCAGAGCAGGAGCACATCCTGGGAGCAGCAACGTGCCCACAACACCAGGGCCCGGCTGTGCTGGTGAGATCCCGCAGGGATCCTGCAGGGTGCTTCAAGGTGAGTCAATGTCAGCGATGACACTGTATTCCTCATGGGGGCACGGAGGTTGTGTGGAAAGTAGGTCTGTACAAATGACAGTCCAGTTAACTTATGCCAATCCAGACACTCATCCTTTACCCCACAACTGCATCTGCAGTTCAGATGTGACTGTATGGCCAAGGTTATACTAACAAAACTGCCTCTTCACATTCCCACTAATTTCAGACTTGAAATGCATTCATGTGGTCAAGTGACATTGCTCACCCTGGATATCTTATAGTCCAAAAAGAGGAAAAAAAGTCAGAGTAGAACAGAAAAATTAAAAGTGAAAAGGCTTCAGCAAGACCTCACAGTTCAGTCAGCTGCGGAGTTAAAACACCCACGTTCTTTAACCCACATATATCATGTATGAAGAGACAAGTTACAGGTCCAGGGACATCTAAAGAGGCTAGCCAAAGTATCCCATGTCCCTCACATGTGTGATATACTCCAAAGTTGCTTCCACTCTGTCTTCACTGATAGAGCTTTGCCTACAAGACCCAAAGTTAAGTCCCTTTTTTGAGCATGGAAAACTGTGTTCAGAAGATACTAATAAAAGTAACAGGTAAGGCAGAATTTAAACCCCTAACCTCATGGATTAAATGTTTTCCCTGGAAGCAGTTAAGAAGGCACCATTTTCTTGATAAACAGAAATCTCCTTTTTCTTTCATTTGTAACTAATAATCAAAGCCATACACAAACATAGCTTTCCCTAGCACCAAGGGAAAGCTTGCTTAATGCACATTAAAACAGCTGCCTAAACACTGGGAGGTCCTTCTCCCAACCCCCTTGCTCCAGCAGATCCCCAAGAAAAGAGGGCCAACCCAAATACCAGCCTACTGTTGACGGCCAACCAAAGAACACCCTTTTCTTTCTGACAGAGAAGGATTTCAGCTCAGAAACATCCAATTCCAACTATAACACAAAGAAAGAGGTATCAGTTAGAAATTTGTTCCTTAGGCCGTGCAGGGTCTTGCAGTTAAGCGCAACACCTTCAACCCTAGGCAGAAACTCAAGCAGAGTAGATGCCATTGCATCCATGTCATGGGATCTGTAAGCAGAAGGAACTGGAAAAAATGTGACAGAACTGGCATTACTGGCAGAATGATTAATATGACTGAACTGTTAGAAAAGGTAACAACTAGTAATTTTGAGAGAAACAGATTCTAACTTACGGACACTTTTTTATTATTACAGGGGGCCAAGTTTGATTACAGCGTGTAAGTTCTGTCATGGGGAAAAATAGCAGTATTAAGAGTTGTAATCAGACATAGCAAGAACCAGAATAGTGGTGGAGAGTAGAAGTCAAAAAAAAAAAAATCATCTGGCTCACATTTGCTGCAGAGGAATTATTCCTGGAAAAAAATGCTAAAGAAAGGGTGTTTTCTCCATCCCTTGATGTCCTTGGGTCCAGTTGATTGGTCTTCCAGAAAGAACATTTTTGCAATTCAGTCATGAGCTTTTGCACTCCACACAGAGATAACTGGCTGTAATTTAATGATACAGGCCAGACTAGGTGGGTTAGAGGCCCTCCTAGCCCTGAAGATACGAATTTATACCCCACTTACTTACTCAGCATTCTGTGCCCACCTTAGTGGCTAGCATGGTCCCTAGGACAGCATGTTGCATTTACCTAACCATGAAAAGGTGACTGCAAAATAGAAGTGGTTGCGTAGCCCTGGTTACCAAGATGAAAACATGTTTCCAGAACCTGAGGACAGTTATTCCCTCTGGAAGCTCAAGACCCGTCTCACACAAGGAACGCTAACAAGAGTGGTATAGATACAACAAGCAAGAGGCACATTTGATTTCAGGTAGCTCTCCTCAGGCTTTTTCTCATTCCATTATGAATCCCTTATTATTCTTCTACATCCCCTTATGCACACCATATTTCCAGATTTTTTTTTCAGCAGCTCGTGACCGAATTAACATTTTCACCAAGGGGAAGTCATGTTTGACAAACCTGATAGCCTTCTACGATAGGAAGGCAGCTAGATGGACAATGGGAGAGCTGTGGATTGTTGTCTACGCTGACTTCAGCAAGGCTTTTGACACAGACTCCCATAACATCTCCCTAGGAAAGCTCTGGAAGTGTGGATTGGATGAGTGGACAGAGGACTGAGGACTGGCTGGATAGCAGACCCCAGAAGGTGGTGATAAATGGGGCCAAGTCTAGCTGGAGGCCTGTAGCCAGTGGTGTCCCCCAGAGATCAGTACCGGGTCCAGTGCTGTTCTGCTTGTTCATCAATGACTTGGACAAGGGCACAGAGTGCACCTTGAGCAGGTTTGCAGGTGACACCAAACTGGCAGGAGTGGCCGACACTCCTGAGGGCTGCGTTGCCATTCAGAAGGACCTAGACAAGATGAAGAGTTGGGCAGAGAGGAACCTCATGAGGTTCAACAAGGGCAAGCACAGGGTCCTGCACCTGAGGAGAAATAACCCCAGGCACCAGCGCAGATTAGAGATCAACCTGCTGGTAAGCAGCTCTCCGGAGGGGGATTTGGGAGTCCTGGTTGACAGCAAGTTGACCATGAGTCAGCAATGTGACCTCGTGGCCAAGAAGGCCAATGGGCTCCTGGCTGCAGCAGGAGGAGCGTCGCCAGCAGGGAGGGGATCCTGCCCCTCTGCTCAGCTCTGGGGAGGCCGCACTGGAGCATTGGGGGCAGCTCTGGGCTCCCCGGAACAAGAGGGACATGGAGCTTCTAGAGAAGAACAACAGCATAGAACAACAGAGATGATTAAGGTACAGGAGCATCTCTCTTGTGAGGAAAGACTAAGTGAACTGGGCCTGTTTAACCCAGAGAAGATTGAGAGGGGATCTGATCCATACATATAAATACCTGAGGGGAGAATGTAAAGAAGAATGTAAAGAAGCTCTCTCCAGCAGCTCCACATCCCTCTTGTACTGTGGGGCCCAGAACTGGACAGCCTCCTAATTTAGCAATCTAAGACAGGTGTTCAGTACTCAGTGACTCGATACCCCCGGTTATCATCTTTCTCCACATGTCTACCTGAGGAGACCTGTTTGCCCAGGCCCTTGCATGTACCTTACAATGCAGCTAGACCTTGTCCCCCTCAGAAGCATTTCATTTAGTAGAAAATTTATGAGCAGTGCCCCAAGGTACACAGAGGTTTTAAGATCTATCAGAAGGCAATTAGTTTCATCTCAGTGTCAAAAATGGATTGGTGTTTTAATTGGCTTGCATGGCAGAAATAGAATGGATCAAAGGAACATCCATGAATGGGAGATGGGATCACAAGGTCCAATGGCTTTCTACCTCTTATGCTCTCTGAAACGGTAACTAGGGTGCAGAAGAAACTGTACTGCCACGTACAACTTAGCTTTTGCAACAGTACAAGCAGCCATTCCTGCCCTTCCCTACAATCCTACTTAAGTGCCTGAATATTCATTTGTGCATTTTTCAGTTACAACATTTTTTATGGAATTCCACTCTGCTTGGCGTATTATATCTGATGCCAACCAAAACTGGAAAAAAAAAACAACCAGAAGCAAACAACAAAACCCAACAAAACACCCAAACCCCAAGCCAAAAACCTATAGGCAAAGCAGACTGTTCAGAATCACAGGAGGCAGAGGCAACGCTTGCAGTATGCAAACACCGCGGCTGGCCTGAGGTTCAGGACTGCTTGTTGGATGTAGTAATCCGTCTCCAGAAGTCCTGACTTTCATTACAGTCAGAGCGGTGTCAACGCTCCAAAGAAAAGGAGCTTGTGGTCTCACCTCAGGTCCCAGTGGGGACTGCAATTGCTAGTATGCCACATTTTTGGCAAGTTTTTTTCTCATGTCTGAATGAAAGATGCTGAGCCTGAACTACTGCCTGCTCCCACTAGAGGAGTCAGATTCTGCAAATGATAACATGCATATTTGCAGCTAGCATCCTTCTTCTTGGAACAGCTAAATACTTGAGGTCTGATTAACTAGCATTTAAGGATCCAGTGTGGAGGGGAGGGTTACAGAAATAGCATTCTTGCACCACCCGGCATTTTAGGACGGGACTGCCAGGGCCTTGTGGGAGCTGAGGAATCCCTAAACAATAGGGACAGACTCAATAGACCAATTTATAAACAGCTTCCTGGCATCTTACAAAGTGGCTCAAGCCATCAGAAGGGGATCCTTAGAAAAAACAAGGTTACAGTAATGTTTCCACTGTTTGCTTTTGCCCACATGAGTACAGAAAAGAAATGAGGTCACACAAAGCAAAGCAGAGTGAAATGCTATGGCTCTAGCTATATGGTTTTCACAGTCAAGTTGACTCCACTCATGAAGGTGAGTCAAGTTGACTCACTTTTTAAAAGCAGATTTCCTCAAGGAGCTTTGAAAGCTGCAGCTGATGCCAGCCACAAATCAGAGCTAAGCATCCGTTGACACGGATTCTCATCAGGTATGGGAGATGCACTCTTCTGGATTGAGCAGCACTTCTGTCCTAGGAAGGAGCGATTCCCAGCCCTTACAGGGGTCAGGGTTAGACAGCAACATATGGAAGGTGGAAGCCCAGCAGTTACAAACACTGAAGTCCACCCTGGCAACTGGTCCAATTGATTGAACAAAACAGAAGGTGCAGAGGTTGCTTCAGCAAGCAGTCGTGCTGCCTGACTTCTAAGAGATCAAGACGAGGTATAAAGAGCCCTTTGACCATCCATGGTGCATCTTATACCACGAGCAGGAACAACAGATATTCTACAGACAAACTTAAGGAATTGAAGAGATTTTTTTGAAGAAGGTCCAAATTATTTGGAGACCATTCACGTCAAAGGAAGTTCTGGATCCCCTGGCTAGGTGAAGGAGCAGGGAATAGGGGATGGAGAGATTTGAACAGATGCTTATTTGCTGGGCAAGGTAAAACACTGAGAAAAACTCTCACAGCAAAGGGAAATGCTCTGCCAGTTAAGAAATTACCTGGGACACTAATATTATAAAATACTATTTCTTAGTTCAAACAATCTTGTGTCCTAATCAGGGAAGTTTAAACTGAGATGCTTTTAAGCCAGAACTAATGAGAATGTTGAAGGAGTTGAGGGGCTCTCTGGTCTCACAAGGTGCCCTGAAATAGTTGGAACAGGGAGGACCTTCTAGAAGCCTGGAAGGACATTCCTGTTGTGCCAATACTTTATGAACATAAATACAGACCTGCCAGGGTGGCATCTGTGCTAAGTAAAATAATGTTAAGGTTGGCATGGGACTTGATTGGCACTAATTATATGGTCTCCCTATTTCTGTATTAATCAACAAGTTTATTAAAAAGTAGAACTTGCCAAATTAAATTGATTTTTACTTTAATGAGATCAGAAGTTTACTTGCCTGCTGAAGGGTAGCAGTGTCACTGTAATGAACTTTTGCACAACACTTAGTTCAGTATTATATGACATCCTGATTAGGGATCTACAGCAACTCAGACTTAACATGACACATTAAATGAATTAAAACTGGCTATTTAATGGGTCACAAAATATAATTACACATGGGCATACATTATTATGCATGTTTCTGAAGAAGTCCCTCAGGAACCTTGGCTCTCTTTGGTTTAATATATTGCTAGTGAATCAACAACCATGTTCCAAGACAACAACATTTTGTAAATAAGAAGGGCAGAGCTCACTGCCAGAATCACCTGGACCACTTGGCAAGCCAGCACCCCATATTGTAACAGAACATACACCTTCCAGGACATATATTCTTGGAAGATTTTGGAGAATATAGAGGATTTTACTTTGGAAAGAAGTCGCTTTGGAAAGGTGACATGGCTGATGGTGAAAAGTCAATTGAACATAAGTTCACACCCTATTTGTTGTGCCACATCTCTGAGTGACACAGCAAGTACAGTTTTGTTGACTAGCACTCAAGAATGCTGTTGATGCATAGTAGAGCACTCCAAAGAGCTAAGACAGACAAGGACCATGTTTTGTAAGGAAAGATTCAAAAGGCTTGGATCAGAGTTTAGATTTTTAGGGTAAGGGCTGATTTGTGCCCTGTAGGTTTGAGAGTATTTATATGGAAAAAAACAGACTCTACTACAGAGTTATCTGTGTGACAAAACTGTAAAAGAGCTCCTACAAGCCAGAACATAAAACATTTATTAACAATGAGGGTAATTAGCTGATACTTAGCTACCTCAGCAATAATTAAGTCAAAATTAGATATTGTTCAAAAAATTCTGAAGCTCAAACAGGAACTGACTTAGAGAAGTCTATAGTTGTAACAGAGGAGATAAATAGTCAAAACAGTCATTTCCTACACGGAGGCAAATCAGCTCAAGTAGCAATATTCACAGATGTGTCCTGTACCTGAGTTTGAATTCCACACGTTCACCAGCATCACTATAAAGAACATTAAAAATAAAGCCTTTGCAATGAGGTGCGTGCCTTGCAGTAGAGGATCCGCTTGAATGCGACTAAACTCACGTTTTCCTGGCATTCATAAGCTGCATGAATTGCTATCAGCAGTTCCTTTTATTGAATTACAGCCTGGTTGTGGAATCAGGAAACATGTGTTTTCTACTCTGAGAGGAAGAGAATGTGAAGGGAGCGATCGGCACGTCCTTTCAGAGCGCAGGCATTCAACAGGAGTTCACAGGCAGGTCTAAAAGCATTGCAGCAAAACGTAGGTTGGCCCAGAAAGCTGTCAGAAAAACAGAGGATAAGGGCATTTGGGAAGCACTGGTAGGAATAACCAGCCCCCAGTGTTGCTCCTAAGCGCAGCCAAGTTTCCAGCTAACTGGAAAAAATAGATATGATTGTCTCCTGACAGCATGTGGTGCTGCGATGGCAGCTCGTTCAGCTGCACGATCCTTTCCATAAGCGTGGGGCTTCCAGATCTCCACTTTCTAAAGGAGTTTCTTCTCACCACAGCTCCAATCCAAATATTATCTTAATACTGCCCTGTTCTGAAGATTAGAAATTTTTATCTTGTTTCCAGTTAAGTTCATTTCTGGCCCATTTACACCCTTTTGTTCTTTCAGCAGAATTATCCCTTGTTTTAAGTACAGTTTCCTTCCATTGCACACATCTTTAAGGTATCCACAGACAAAATCTCTCATAGGCCATCTCTCCTCAAAACAGGCTTCTAGGATGACAAGGGAAAGAATAACCTTCTCCAGCATTTGTTCCAGAGCTAGGAGCCTCATGCAGAGCAGTAGATGAGATCTCACCTGCATTTTGTACTATATATTAGCACGCCCTTAGTCTTTCCTGATTAAGAGAATGACAATTGCATTTTTTTGGTCTGACAGGTTATAATTATCCTTTGATTCCTCCACAACCAATCACACCTAAGTATCGTGTATAGCAGAAATCCTTATCATCTTGTAGGTTTCAATACCCTGCATTTTTTATGGCTGAATATTATCTATTTCTATTACATTAGCTTCTGAAATCCTCCAGAAAGGTAAACCTATAAAAACATCACAGGTATTGTTAGGAACTTTACTATTAGCCATGTTTCCCTCACTTCAATGCCACCTGTAGCTGTCCCATTCTTTAAAGATTCATTCTAAAAATTCTTGTATTTATTCCCCAACAGCAAGTTCTTTCCCATGGAGAGCCATACAAAATGTTCATCAAGGACTAATCTCTTCCTCTTACAAGATAGAAGATCAGAGCTCAAACTGGGCGCTATTTCTATTTAACTGCCACTCTTGTCATTTGCCTCCCTCCCTAAATCCAACTGTTCTTGCAATATTCCCAGTTTACCATGGCTGCATGCCTGTTGGCCAGATCACTTTTTCCTAACTCTTAAATATATACAGGTCACCAATGCTCTTCACTTATAGAGCCCTACTCGCAGAGGGCCACGTTAGCTCAAAGACTTTCTCCTGGTATCGCCCAGTTCTCTCATTGCAGTGAGTGGAGATTCCTGCACTCAAAAAAAAATACAGCAAAGTTTCCTCAGCAGCTAACAAAAATTCAAGCCCTCCTCCATATTCAGGTACATAAATTGGTTTCCCTAATAGATTTTCTCTTTGAAACAGAAGATTTGACTCACTAACCTACTTTCATTTATCCTTTCTTTTAAATTAAAAGGAATCAATTTATGATCACCCAAACTAGGATAATATTTAAGATGCTTCTTCATAACATAACCTTACCACTTGCTAGAATCATATTTAAAATCGTATATCATCACATTCAAGGTGCATTTTGATGAAAAAAAGCCATTAGATACCTGGGACGATCCGACCTTATGTTTAGTCCTATTGATTCTCCAGCCTGGGAGTTTGGACTCCACATGACAGTTCCCAGGAACACGTCCCTTCCTAATAACCCTACAAAGATTTTATGCAGATACAATTTTAATAAGAGAGCTTCTAGCAGCAACCCAGCAGAAGCTTTTATCCTTACTATCCCTTTCTAGTTCCTTATAGCACATCTTGTCATTAGCACAGGACCAAGGGAAACAGTTGCCTTGCTGGGATTTTTCTAGATAATACAGAAGGATTTCAGAGATGAGATTTACACATCAATTTCAAGGAAGGTAAAGAAGTTAAAAACCTCACCATTAAGTTGGCTGTTCTAGAAGAGCAGCTAGTCAGGCACCTGCCACTAGCGCTGCGTGAATGTGCTTTAAACTGTGCCACAGCCAACAGCTAGAAGTAGATCAGAAAAAGCAGGGAAAGTTTATTTTATTATCACTGCTGATCCCATCAGGAAAGCATTTTCCATCATTATGGAAAACAGGCTCAGTGATGCCCCTGACTCGTCTGGTTTTGCTTATGGAAGCAAAACCAAGGCCTTGGAAACGTTATTGTTGAAAAAAACTACCAGCTATCCCTTGCTAAAGGGGAAACCACAACTCGTGAAGGACTTCACAGTTCAACAACACACAAGCCACAGCTCTTTTACCACCACAAAGAGTATTTGGCCCTCCATGCCACATGAATGCACTGTGGCATTTTTCCCCCCCCAGAAATATTTTTAGCATTTGTGTTTTTCTTGATTTGGGGTGGACTGAACTCCCTGAAGGTCGGGTGGGGAAATACAACGGACTGTCACATCTGAGCACCATGGGAATAGCGCTGCTCTCCTCCACATCCAGCCCATGAAGTAGAGCATGCCCTAAAAGCAGCGTCCTTATAGAACTGACCTCTCAAAAAGGCCACTTTTCCCCCTGGCCCTTGGAAACCTCCTCTGCAGAACCCTGACACTTGACTTGCATCACACAGCTAGGAGTGGGTTTGTTTTTCAGTTATCATGAAGGACGAGGAAAAACTAGTTCTGCAGGAGGCAGAAACCCCAGCTGACTTCAGGCCATAAGAATGCCCTGTCCCATCTAAGTAGGTGTGGTTTTGGCACAGCTTCGGGGCGAATATGCTAGATAAATAAATGCAGTTCTGACAGACTCCATTGCTGGCCCCGTACAAGTTGCATCCCCTCCTTCATTCCTGCACTTGGCATCCTCAAGGGAAGGAGGGTGTCCTTGAGACGGGCGCGCGCGGGCGGTCACGTTGCCGCGCGGGGCTGCCCCTTATCTCGCGCTGCAGCGTGCGCCTGGGGCGCTGCGCACGTGCAGCCTGCTCCGTGGAGGGCTCCTGCTTCCGAGCACAGGGTCGTCTTTGTACTTGCTACAAGGACAAGTCATTTCAGAGCTGCAGATCTATTTCCAGAGGTGGAGGGAAGAGAGAAGTAGTCAGGAGTTTTAGTTAAGGTATTTGAATATAAGATGATGTTTGTTAAGGGAAACTAGAGGCGCCTCGCTAAGTTATGAACGAAGCAGTGGCCTCTGAGGACATTAATCAGACCAGCTAGGGCAGCGTCTTGGCGGAGAACTGCCCTCCCCGGGCAGCAGGGAGAGGGGCAACATCCCACCCAGCGTTGGGATAACGAGCCCAGATGCGCTGCCATCACTAGGACATTTCTGCCTTAGCCAGCAGTCTGCCAGCACTTCCAGTTTCTTGCAATTGCCCCGTTGAGGCCTCCTCTTAGTTCACTGTGCTGAGCCCCTAGCTGAGGGTTCACCATCATCCTGCGCACAGGGACACCCCACCAGGTCCTTGCTCTCCTTGGTAAGTGCACATTCCCAAAAGGCACAAGAATTCCCTCCCTTTCCCTAATGGCAGCAGGACTTCAACCAAGCCTATGAAGTACTTTGCAGGTCTCTGATGGCAGATGCTATAGAAGTGCTGTTTACTGCTATATTTTCCTGGCAGTTTTGCTAAATCTTCCTTGGAGCAGATGGAAAATGAGCAGCACTAACACTGAAGCTGCTGGGTACAATCCTTCACACAAGCCTAATGTTCCTCTGAGCAGTAATCCCTTTACTCAATATGGAAAATGCACGTGCCATGGGTACCACAAACAGACTGTGTTGCCCCTTGCACAGCAAGGCACAAGACACTGTTCACAAGTGGCCTGAGGCAGTTTAGGAAGGGGCCTGTTGCTGCCATCAGCTGCAAGAGCAGGACTGAGAGTTACAGCAAAGGAGCAGCTAGGAGGAAAAATGTGAAGCATTTTCCTCCGCCCGCAGGGGACAGGTGGCAATGCCACTACCATGAAGTGGGGTGGGAGGGAAGCCTTGAGTAACTGCGATCAAACAGTCTTGTGAGAACAAGGAAATACTCTGTTTGTGGCAGGGTAGCATGAGCAGATGCATTTAAAATCCCAAATCCTCAGCACATGTGACTCACCATCAAATCCCCTCGGATTCCTGTTCACCTTTCCTTTCCCAGCCCCCAGCACTTGCTCAGCCCGGGAAGGCTGCAGCAGCTGCAGAACACACCTATACAGGGAAGGTTTCTCTGGCTGCAACTGCCCTGTGCCCCATATGGATATGCTCTACCTGCAACATAAGTACGTTTTCCTGAAACTAGTTGAAGTTTCTTGTAAAAAGCAACACAACGGAGAGTAAGGAGGAAGACATAGCAACTTAGAAACATTCACCTAGTGAAGACTGTTGTTCTGCCAGCTCCGTCACGGCAGTCTGAGGGCATTCCTTGGTGTATACAGACATTCCCTTCCCACATAGATAAGCCTCCCAAGGCTAATACCCTCCAACACCCTACATCCACAGACACTGCTGCAGCCATCCCAGACAGGTAGGCACATGGAATACATGTCACTTGCATTCGAGCCTCTGCATTTGTTTCCAGGAATGATAATGGGACAATCTGCTGTCCCAGTTAGCTCCTTAACTCATCTTTGAGACAGGCCGGGGCAAGATCTGTGCATATTCTCTCCTTTCCTTCCATCCAGCCTCAGCTGCTGAAGGAGCAGGTGGAGGTGACAAGCTGTTCTCCTGCAGGGACAAGTGGGACAAGGCATCGCCCAAGTCCTGTGGCCCTGAAAGGCCGCGTTATGATGCCTGCTCCTTTGGAGGACAGGCAGCACCCTCTCCTGGCACTTGGCAATCCATCACCTTCAGCAGTCCTGTGGACAGGGTGGCACGAGGTCCATCTCCCTTAATCCCAACTTTCCACCTACGGGACCAAATCTTACACGTACAGATTGACTTCTCTCTCTCTCTCTCTCTCTATAACCATCCAGCACACTCTAAAGGAGGAGAAAACACATGCAAGAGTGCCTGGGCAACAGCCTCTCACCCTGTCCCCTGGCCTTCATGCTGCAGCTGAGCCTCTCTTGTAGGCCAGGTTAGTTCTAGCCAAGTAGGCATATCTGACAAATATTTCTAGCTGCAAGGTAAGAGCAATAGTGGATTATCAGCTTTTTTTTTTTTTTTTTTTTTTTTTTTTATCATCCCCAGGGGATGGTTGGGCTCCGTACTCCCCCCTCATGCAGCCCTTCCTATGTATGGTGAAAAACAGCCCCTGCCACACTGTGCTTGATGTGAATTAAGCAAGGGCAATATGCAGGAGAAACCCTGCATGACAGATGGGACCCCGTGGCACAGAGGGATTAGATGACTTGCTATGGGTCTCACTGGAAATCTGTAGAAAATCCAGGGAGTGAATAAGGATGGTAAATGCCAACAACACACTTAGGCTTTCCCCAGGAGACTGCCTAAAAATCAATACCCTCAAAATTAACCTAGACAAGTTAAGCATGGAGAAATGCCTTCCTTTCTCCCCTTCCATCCCTGCTTTCAGGGGGTGTTGATCTGCGCTCCCTGGACATTCCTTCCCTGACCTCTAGTGGTTTAGGCTTTATCCAAAGCAGAAAATAAACTGAGCCAAAATGAGCAGTGACTGTCCTGGTTCTGCTCCAACTGAGTGCAGCCTTCCTCAAGTTAAGAGTATTTAAACAGAAACTGAATCCTATCAGTCTTCAAATGGCATTCTGAACTTGCAGAGTTCGGACTAGACAAGCCTGGTTTGTTTGTCCTATTTATAAGCTGGTTCATGTAGAACCAGAGAAGAATTTAAAGGAAGCAAGACTTGTTCTAGCCCTCTCTAAGCTCAAACACATGCAGATTTCTCAGCAATCAGTCTTTCCGGCTTGCAGGCTAAACAAGGAGTGAGGGGTAGAATTTGGGTGGTGCTTTGAATTTACAAACCCAGATAATTAAGAGACATTAGGACTTGGGAAGACATGTAAATCCTCCTACAGTCTTCCAAGAGGAAAACCAACCAGGAAAAGAACAGACCCTCCCTTCTATTCTTGTTATATATATTTGCCACTGCAAGCAGAGCACAGAGGAAGAAGTTTGACTCTCCTACCCAGATGTTCTGAAAATGGTCAAAATATCCTAGTTACCCCTGCATGGGGAAGGTCCTTGGTCTGCAGGCCCTCAGGGAAGGGCTGTCATTGCTCTGCAAGGGATGAAATGCACACCTAGCCCTGCATGCTAAATAATTAACACGGAACATGCTTACAAATTGAATTTGCTTTCTGCTGTCTCCATTCATTTCACTCAGGGAAGATGAGGAATCTCAGTGGGCTCTTAAGGCCTCCAGCCTCACCCCAGCAGCCGGCACAGTGAGGAGCAGGGAAGTGCCTTGCAGGAATATGGGAATTGCTGCCACCAATGCTGCTGTCCCTGTCAACATGGCAATCCAGGAACCTTCTTTGGGCGCTAAATTGCTGTGCCTTTGATGAAACCCACCATTTCCTACACAGCTTCCTTGGCAGCCTCATTTCAGGATAAAGAGCAATTTACTCCCTAACTGGAGGTGGCAAGCACACTATAGATGCTGCTATATGCCCTGGTAAGTGCTGCTGCTTTCCTGGGAGTGCTTCCCATGTGCCTCCTGAGGTCATTTAGACGGATCAAGGCATAGTCTCTTCTGAGTTGCCTCATCTAGATGAGCCTCCGTTCACCTGCAGGGAGCCCCTGAGCTTCAGCTTTCTTAGGCCAGTGCCCAAATGAGAAGTCGGTTGGGTTTTAATGGCTGGAAACTTTGTCAGCAGAACCAAGAGGAGGCGGGGGAAGAAAAAAGTTTAGATATGACCCAGCTCTTCTGGTGTCTGTTTTCCAGCACCATCCTAAACCACAGTAGAATGAGTAGAATGCATTTGAACACTCAAAACTTTTTATCTTACATGTTGTATTCAAATGAAAAGTGTTTTCCAGCCAAAAGAAAAAGGGCAACAGAATCCAGATTTGCATTTTACACACTTAGCTCTGCATCCTAAGTAATTAACAATGAGCATATTTATAAATAAGCTTTTTTTTTTTTTTTTTTTTTTTTTTTTTTTCTTCTGTCCTGTCTCCATTCATTTCACTGTGAGGATGAGGAACCTCAGTGGGCTTTTTTGAGTACTGCAGCCTCACCCCAGCAGCTGACCCTTAGCACCTGCACTGCTGTAATTAAAGGTGCACAGCGCACCTTTATCTATTATATTTTGATAAGAACCAATTCCTAATTTCAATGACAATAATCTAAACAGTAATAATTCCAAGTCACCTAGGGGCTCATAATTTGTTATAGACTTAGAAACAGATTCCTAATAGTCTTCTTGTGCTGGGGGTGCAGTAAAGAACAAGATAAAGGTGAAAACAAGAACCCAGGGAAGATATTTTATTGCTCCGTGAGAGGCCAGGCTGGTCTTCCCTGTCACTTTAGACTCCATGAAGCTTCCTTCCCTCCTAGTACCTACTCTGGCATTCCAGCCATGGACCAGATTGTCCTCACAGCCCTTACACTGGCTGCCTGAGACATCAGAAGAGCAGCAGGAGGCTTCACAGGCACTTCTCAGTACTGCTAAGAATAAAACCATTTTGCAGGAGTGAGGGTCAGCTTGCAAATAGAAAAAGGGCAACAATTCCAGGTATATTTCTTCTGATCTATTCCTGGCATCACACCATGTTCCTTAAAGGAAATTGAAATTATCTTTTACTATAAAATACATTTTTCAATATGGGAATAAAAGAAATGTGCAAGAACTGATGCAAGGGTCATTCAGTTTGCTTTGAAGTAAAGTCACATACCTGCAGAACAGCCAAGCAGCATATAGATTTAGCAAGATTCAACACCAGATAGGCAAAACAAATCCAAGTTACAGCCAGAGTAGTTGAGAACATGGAAGAACACAGCCTTTCTACAGAAACTTTCCTGCTTATTAATTTTAAAACAGTTATTCTATTTCTATTAGTCTTTCCTATTAGTCTGCCTTCATGCAGGGCCATTCCCAGAAGAGACTTCATCCTTTCTACCACCCAACCCATACAGAAGTCTAAGAGCAACATCATTCTGCTAGAAGGTCCAGCCTGCCAGAAAGTCCCTTACACAACCTGGAGAGTGCCAGATCCTTGCAGGCACTTCCAGGTGACCTTGTTCATCTCTGTCTTTATGCTGTGACCATCTTGAACCAGGCTTTTCCCCTGTTTCAGATGGATAAAAACTGCCAAATGCCCACGCTCCATAGCACCCCTCCCTCAATCCCCTGCATCACATGCAGGAATCCCCACAACCCTTGTTCCTACACATCCTACTCCACACTAGTTTCTTTCTTTAAGCTCTGTGTTCCTTTTGGAGGGACAAAAATTGCACTTAGGGCTGAGGGAGATTTTTGCATGCTTTCAGACTTGTCTCTGCTCATTTTTGCCCAAGACTCTGCTTTGAGGCAGTTGTAACTAATTATAAATTTGGGTTAAAGTAACATCAGTTATTTATACAGCTCTTTACACAGCCCTGGCTTGCAAGAAGGGCAGATATAAATGTCACCACTCGGACAGCCGCTCACTGCTTAGCAGCTGACAGACTGACTCCTTGAATCCCATCCCCTGGCAGCAGGGCAGACAACTCTGCATTAAACATTTAGTGCAGAGGGATCCAAAGTATTCGCATCACATCCCCTGCAAGGCAGGTTCAAGTCTGACAGCAAAGCTACAATTGCCACATGTCACAGAAAGAGCCATGAAGAGGTCAGGACACTGCCAGGGTCTTTGGTCCATGCAAGGGTCCTGCTGGGTGAGAAATGCCCAACAGCCCTAAGGCAGTTGCCACGGTAGAGGGGAGACAACAAAATCTCAATAATTCCAGCTAATCTGACTGGCACGAAATTTATTCCCGACCCAAAGCTTGAAAACCAGTTTAACCTCAGATGTGTCAACAAGATGCATCATTCAGCATCTGTAATATTTAAAATAACAGTTCAGCAACAGTGTAAAGCCCCTGCAAGAGGTACAGAGAAACTTTGTGAAGTCACTGAATAACTTCAGACAACCAGGCTTGAGCAACTCAACACTGTAACACAGGGAGGTTGGGGCAGAGTAGGGCTCCTCAGAGGCAGAAGCAAATGATTCTCCTTGGTTTACCCTTCTGTCATAATTGCTTATGAAATGCTGTAGGAGACCCTACTAAGGGCATCAGGGAGTTCTGCACAAGGAGATGGATGTCCACCTGGGTGCTGCTGGCAAGATAGTGCTCTCTAAAAGGTACAGTTAGCACAGAGATGAGGAAGAGGTATAAAACCAATGGCCAGAAGAAGGAATGCCAAAGTAATTTCCTTCCCACTTTTCATACTCTTGGAGGGTCTTGTTCAGCTCCATTTTGATGTGATTGCTTTGGGATTTGATGCTAATAAGGATGAATTTATTTGCAATCTTGGTATTCCCTCTGAAATCATAAAGGATAGATGTAAATAATACGAAGGGAATAATCTTTCCACTGCACTTTCCATAAAGGAAACCAATGAGGGAAGAACCATACGCACACACCGATGTCAACAATATCCTCCAGAGAGGTGTTTACATTATATCAGCAGGCACTGCGCTAGATTGCATCCTCACTAACATTAATTTGCAGGCAAGGCTGCCAGAGCCTGGCTTTGGGAAGCCCTCCAGCAAACAAAGAGATTCCCTGTAGTCACTTCAAAGTGGCACACAGGTTATTTTTCTTTTTTTCTCTCCCCATTTTGATGAGACCGGGGTGACTATGTATGCTGCCAACTACCATTCATTTATCTTTTGACCATCTGCTTCTAGTAACTTTTTTTTTTTTTTTTTTTGCATGCCAGACACTTTGGCTTTTTATTATCCATACTTAATGTGACTCAGTCTCTCCCTTTCAGTCCTCAGCAAACAGTAGCAGAAAGGGAAACACTCCAAGAATGATCCTGTTATTCACCGGTTACTTTGACTTATCCTCCTTTACCCAGTAGGGTCCACATGAATCATTGTGGGACACTGGTGTCAGTTATTAAGATATCTTGGTGAAACTTCAGGCATGGAAAAGCTTGTTAAAATTATCCCTGATCAACTTCAACTTTGTCACCAACAGCCACAGTCCACAGCCCAAACAGTAGTAGAACTTATTACGAGGAGATACAGAGTGGTGTCTTCATCACATAGAAGAAAACACAAAAAAACATACAGAAGATGGCTAAGTAAACATTTTGTTTTTACACCAGCAAGAGTGTCCGAGACAGAACTCGGACTCCAGGGCACAATTTTCGCCATTGTAAAGGCCTGAATAGTAAATACCAACCTAGAGAGAGAGACTTTTCTAGCTGCAGTTAGTGCAGCAGGAAGGACGTACAGTAATGGGCAAAGCATGCAAGGTGGAATAGCTCTACCAGCTCCACACAAGCACCAAGCAAGAGGAGAGTTTCCTGGCAGACCCTGCACTGAACATAGAGCATGGTCCCATGGTTAGCAGTAGATCTCTGTCTTAAAAGAAGCAGGGAGTCCACGGATAGCAAAATGGAAGAGGAAGCATTTTGCCCTGAAGGCAGAGACAGTGTCTATCCTCTCTGCTGGACAAGCAGCACAGGGGTAGGAAGTGTGCTGCTCACAGACACATTACAGAGATTTACAGGAGACCAATTGTGGGAGCTTATCAAGGCTTTTCTGATATATATTTGTGTGCTAAATAAAATATCAAGTGATTTAAATAGCTCTGTCCCAAATTCATCCTGCTCTGCCAGTGTGGCTCGTGTCCTCAGGGATGCCAAGCTTGCAGCCAAGCTCACTAATGCTGTATGGCCGTCAGACTCCAAGGGGAGCAAGGCAGCCCCAAAACCAACCCCGGACTTGTCTTAGCTTCACGTATCAACCTTCTGCTCAGTTACTGAGCTGCCAATGCAGCCAAAGTCTTGCTGGCAGCTTGCAGGTTTGAAGGGAAAGTAGGAGCATTGCTATAGCACATCCTATCCAGAGGAAAGGAAAGGCATCATCCAAACTTCAGGAATTTGTGCAAGACCTTATATGCTAAACTGAACACAAACACTTTGTTATTGTACAACACCTGGGTGAGGATGGCAAAAAACATTTCACGTTAGTTTAAGAAACCCTGTTATCACTAAAATGAGTGTTCCTAAGGATTTTCATAGAAGCACTAAGTGTTTCGAGGATGGCATGCTCCTCTGTGCCCATTAGGACCACAGCGTTTTATTCCTGTGCACTACTGGCCCCAACATCTGCACTGAGACCACAACCCAAACTGGATAAACCAGAGAAGTGCCTTGAGTTCATCAGTGCTCACTCTAGTTAGGCTTTTAGCAGGCAATTTAGATGCAAATTCATCATCAGCTAAAATACTTAGTGCCCAGTACGTAGCTTAACTTATGGGGCTAAATTTCTGAAGCCACCGAAATGGGTGGCCAGCAACTGCTGTTAGCAGCAGTA
Source organism: Tinamus guttatus (assembly GCF_000705375.1). The sequence goes on from NW_010585334.1 coordinate 129,101, forward strand.
GCAGCATGAACTGCAGGACCGTGGAGACCTAGCCAAAAAGTAGCTTCAATTTCCAGCACAACTGAACAGACTGGGAAATTAAATAGCCCCAAGTATTGCCTGAGACAATAAGCTCCTTTTAACAAGAAGATTAAGTGAAAAGCAAACAGGAATGTCTCTAGGAAGGTGCTGATCTCTTATTTTCCTAGAAATTTAAACCTATTAATACTAATCTATCATACTATATTTTTTGCAAATCATTACCATAATCCTATGTGAATACAGTTCTCCTTCAAGTATGTACCGACCTACTACGCACGTGGATAGAAATCCAAGTGTGACTCATGTCGTGCAGATACATATGGCAAACTATATCCCTGCATATGAGCAAATGTTACCAAAATATTTATTTGAACTGTTAACCTAGGTCTTTCTGAAGTACTAAATGTGGAGCACACAAAGAAAGTGAACATCTGAGAGGAGTACAGTCCTGTGTCAGCATGATAGTATAAAGTTAAATGCCCGTGGTATGTTGAAAATTCAGTGAAAGGTCTGCTTTACACACAGGTAGAGCATCGCCCCTTAAAAAATTCACTTTGGGAGAGTCTATAGTAAGTTTTATTGAGACTCTTCCACACCTTTTCAGTTCTCAGATTGTCACAGACCTCAGACACAGAGTGACTGCATTTGGCCACACCTCAAAGGCTTTTTGAGCCAGGCATAAAATACTAGTTCTGCTTATGTCTAAGCTATAGGGTGTTTCCTCCATCAAGACTCAGCATTAAAGACCATCAGCGCTGCTCCTTGTGTTGTACAGTCACAGCCACGTTACTGCCCAGCGATACCTGGGCCGGGTTTGAGTGTGCCTGGATGCTCTTCTCAGCTCAGAGATGAGGGGATTTACCAGGGTTTTCCTTGGCAATGGAGGGAAGTTCTTAAATACACACACTCATTAGCCTGCTTTGCTCACCTCCCTCTGATCACAGAGCAGGAAGAGCATTTCATCTCCACAAAACCTCCTCCTCTAATTACCTGGCTTCAACCATCCAAGTTTAAAAGTGAAAAGCATAAGTGTCGCTTTTCCTAAATTACCTTGTTTAAAACTGACCCACCTCATCAGCATAAACAGCCTTACCATCATAACTACTAATCCAAGGCCACTTCCATTATGCTTTCTTTCAAGGACTTCAGCTGCAAAGAGTAGGAAAACCATTCGAATACCTCAGCATCCAAACAATTCAGGATCATCTGGCTCTGCAAAATGAGTCTTTCTGCCAATCTCTAACATTCAAGTTCATCAGGCTGCAGCTGTGGAAGGAAACAGCCCACAGGACAAAGCAGACTGACTAAAATCAGGTTTTGTTTAGATGAGGTGCATATGACCCACACTGAGAGGTGCCTCTCTCTAAAGTCCTTGGATTTGTCAGGTGAAAGGCACCACACAGGATCCGGGAAGCCATCAGCAACACCTGGTGCTGGGTCACCAAGAATCGATGCATCGGGAGGCTGCAATTTCAAAGGTACTAATGGCAAAGGTGGAAAACACAGTAAATCACGAAACTAAAGAGGCAATAGCCAATAGCAGAGCTGCAGTTCTGGGCCCGTAGATCAGGTAAGACCATTTAGTCAAGCCAAATAAAGGCTCTGAAGAGAACAAAATTTTAAAGACACCTCTCTTCACCCATACATTTTATTTAAATCAGGAAATAAAATGCAGATGCTTATACACAAGGACGACAGTTTCGTTCTTCTTCCCATTAGAGGATGTTTCATTAATCTGCCATGTTTAATGTAATGGTTGAACCCAAGCTTGCATTACAGTAGTATCTTGCTAGCTGCATTTTCTATACATGTTCTGGGAGGCCAGGACTGAAGCCTTGGAGAAGAGGTGGCAGCACTAAGTTCTTCACTAGGTCAAAATGAAAACTAAACACTAGCTTATTTCATGTTTTAGTTATAATTTCAAAGTATTTCCATCTCTTCTTAGAAGGATATGACTTGTGTGAGGATAAGGTATCACTCTTGCTTTAGTTTGCAGATTTCTTCCAGTATCTCCACATTTCTGAACACAAGTTCTCTAGATGGGCAAGTGCTTTTTCCACTGTTCCTGTTGCATTTGCACTTAAATCCAATCTATAAAAACACTGTTACAAGCTACTTACATACACAAAATACAGAATTCCTTATATCCATTGGATCTCCGTAACCTTGGCTGTTAAGAGGTTTGCTTCTCTTACATAATTTCATACTATAAGTCATATTTTTCATGCTCCAATTATTTTGCCCTGCCTAATCTTACAGTCTCTTATTTTCATTAGGGCATCTGGGGTCCCAATGCGCAATTGACTTGTACTTTTGGGACAAAGTCACCCACAGCATAACCGAGAAGTCTGTTTTGCACATCAAATAGGATCCCATCTGCGGTACCAGCCACCTAATAACAGTAGATATGACGGGGACGCTTCATTTCCAAGTCTTTGTTCCCAAACTCACTGTGCTCATCTCTCCAATTTTAACTTTTGGGCAAGTGAACAAGCAAAGTCCACACAATTATACTCTTGAAGCAGGATGACTTATATTAAGACCGAATGCAAAGTGCATTGGAGATGAGCATCCTTTGACAGGATAGCAAAGCCTCTGCATATTGACGATAAAAGTTATTAAAAGAACACAGCTTTGTAATACAATCCTATCTGTAAAAATACTTGCTGCAAATACTGATTAAATGGGTTGAACCCTTAAAGGCAATTACTGACTTTGATTACAGTTCAGGCTGGCAATATACTGTTTAGCCTCTGGGAAATATCCATGAACAGATGCCTAATTGAAACGTCAGACCTTCTTACTGCACATTCCTTGTGTCTTCCATTAGGAAGCTTCAATTCCAGAAAGCCTGGGCTGCTCTACTGTGAAATCCTGTGACACCTCTACCATCGTGGTCCAGTTGGGAAACGTCCTTCCCTGCTGACAGGCAGCCTGCTTGGAGTGCTGGGAAAGGAAATGCTTCTTTACACCCCGCGCCCTACCTAGGGGAATTAGTGCAGCAAGGTAACTTAATAGGCATTAAGGAAACCCCGTAGATTTTTATGGAAAAAAATCTCCATGAGGTGGCTAGAACACTCAGCGCAGCAAGGTAACTTAACAGGCATTAAGGAAACACCGTAGATTTTTATGGAAAAAAGAAAATCTCCATGAGGTGGCTAGAACACTGAGACAAGCCTGGCCCACTTCTCCTTTGTCTTGAGGTTAAATTTCTGTTTTTGTAGAGGAGCTAGGCAAGACTGTTCACCCCTTTGAGTTGCCTCACACTTGGGGGCATATTCTGGTTCAAATTCTGACCTTTGTTTTGCACCTCAGCACTTATTTCTGCTCATTCTTCATAAACTGCTCTTCTGGGGAGTCTAGAAACAATGTTGACATCTGTACCAGGACATAGCAATCTCTGGAAGCAGTCACATTGGTGGAGGGGAGGAATACTGGGCACTTCCTTTTGAACAAGCATTTAAAGCTTGCAAAATCATTGAAAAATACACAAGGAGCTCTTCGAGGCATGTCTTTCAGATGTCTATAAACAACCTAGCAAAGAACAGTCAAATATTTGCTACACCCTGAAATGATGCATAAAGTCACTTTAAAACACTAATATCACAAAGTCTCTGCCATTGACATGATCACTTCATTTCTCCAGCTACTGCCTGAAAATCTGTGCACAACAATCATCTTCACACCGACTTAATCTCACAAGTTGCAGCAATTACAGACAGAAACTTTGTGCTTTATCAGTCAGGACTTAATTCTGTCACTTGTTCACTTGGCTTCACCTTGTTGCTCTGCATATCACAGCCAAGCTATATCCCACGGCCAGTGTATTTTTAATCGGCATTTCACAATCTCTATGAATGGAAAACATTAGATAAAGTGTGATTTTTTTTCAAATGAACTGCTGTGCTGTTTCTTTAGTAGATTTAGTTCTCACCAGTGCACAATTCTTACTGATTTGTTAAGTCTAATTAGCAAGTATTCAAATGTGCCATGCATTAATTTGGACACTGCTCAAGTCCCACACTGATTTCATATGAAAAAGGATTATTTAAATTTTAAATGGAGCCTGTTCCACCAATTTTGACATATTACACAAGCTCACAAGCCATTAAGTCCATAAACTGCCAGTTGACCCAACAACATGTGATGGAAGAGAATGAAGCAAAAAATACCTGCACACTCTGGTCCTGTATGCCTTTAATTTCTCCAAGATTTGGGTAAGCTCCAGATGCTGGTCTTCTGGAGATCCTGTACAGAATTATTGTTTTTTCCTATCTTTCCTACACAGAAGCAGAGCAACCAGCTGACCTGAAGACCAAGACCCCCAAAGCACCCAAAAGCACTCCAGCCTTCTCAGGCCAAAGCCACAGAATACAAACCATCCTGCCTTGCTTCACCTCTTTAAAAGAGAATTAAGTTTTTTGGTTTATGGGCTTTAAATATATCTTTTGAGGTAGTCTATGCACCTGGAGATTACTGCACATTGTTATCAGAGCAAAATCTCTTGCACATTTCTGTGCCAGCTGCATTGACAACAAGGCACAAGCTGAGCAGAGCTCAGAGTAAATAAAGCCACTGCCCTGCTCTCCCCACTGCTCGCTGCAGTAAAGACTATCAAGGTCTGGCTTCTGCTGAAGTTTCTGCATCTAGTTTGGTGTTAAAACAGGGGAATGACAGTCCAGTCATGTCTATGAGCCTTTGGGGTTTATCCACTGCCTCTAGCACATAGCCCTGTGGACAAGGAGGGCCTGTCTAGACAAGGAACATGTGCTGTTAGCCAGTCTGCCCAGGTTAGCATCAACAAAGAAAAGTGCATTTTAGCACACATTAAAGCACAGTTTGCCTCAGCTAATGTATTTCAGCAATGTAGCACTGACGCGACCTCTAACTCAGTCTAGATGAGGCCGTAGAGACTCTTTGGAACCAGGGCTGAGCATTTGATATCCCTTTCCCAGCATTACAATAGCTTTGTTTTAATTCACATCAAAGCACCTTCCAAACAGTAACCTGCAAAATAGATGTTTCCAAGTTCACAGAGTTACCTTGACTCCTTTGGCAACATTCCCTCCTCTGAATTAGTGCAGAAATAACAGAAAAGCAAATCTCTAAGAAATAGCGAGTAAAATAACTTGGAAGTGAAAAACCACAGGACTCTCAGAAACCTGGTAAGTAACAAGTGCTGTTAATTCTTTCATATAAAATTGATAAAGAAAAAAGCAATGCAATGAAATGCAATGGAAAGACCTCAGAGAGAAGCAGAGTTGTTTTGGCTGACAGTCTTTAGGCACAACTGACTTCCAAAATGAACAAGGTACCAGGTAAAGGAGGCAGCTTGGCACACCTCAAACACCGTTTCACACACTGCCCCGGCAGCAGCATCAGTTCTGCATCCTCGCGAGGCACGTGAGGCTGGGCACTGCTGCAGGCCCTAGGCAGAGCAAATACCAGGGTTTAGTGCAACAGTGGTTGAGTTGAGTGCACACATGCAGCTTGCTGAGGTGGTGGGGAGAGGAAGAGAAATTGCTGGGTGGGGAAATGGAGGAAGATTTGCTTTGGGGTAAACAGGAAAACGAGTTCTTCCAGATACCCAGAGAAAGCCCTAGCTTTTGACAAAAAAAAAAAGCATTTCTCCAACACAAGTATTTTACTTTGCCTCTGTCATATTTAACACTTGATTTTTAAGCGTGATTTTGTTTCAGTTTCAAGTTTGACATTTCCAAATGTGAAAGAAAGTATTAAAGCAAAAAACTTTGGCATTTTAAAAGTGCTGTCCTTTTTCCTTTAATTTTTAAGCTAAATTTATTTGCAAACTGCATCAGTTTTCCTGCAGCAAGCCTGGAATGCAGTCCAGCTGGTCAAGCACCTACTGCTGAGGACAGCAGCGGTTCTTCCTATTGCAACTACCCTCCAGGTTTAAGGAATATCATAATGCAACACATCATTGGTAATCGTGTTTGAGGAGAAATTAGTTTATCAAGGACTAATATCAGCAGTCCATCTCCTAGCAGCAATCCTGACTCTCTCTAGTTTCACACTGAGCATTGATCCAGAAGTTGAGCCCTGGAGGCAAGAAACCACCAAAGTGGATGGATACCAGCTTTAGTAACATAAACATTTTAGCATTTCCTATGCTCCCAATACATCAGCTGAAAGATCACCTGAAAAAATAAAATAAAAAATAATCACATCTTAGCTTGGTAGGTGACCCTGGGTGAGCAGGAAAGGGGCACTCACTTGCTGGGACACCCCTTCGTACAGGAGACATTCTCCTCTGAAGGAGAAGGGAGATGAAATATGGGACATGTGTTGAAATGGAAGATCAAGTTCCTACTGCATTTGCCATATGGGTCAAAATGATAGCAACTCACAACACAAAGAGGAAGGATTCAGGAGATGCCCATGTGCTACTGGGAAGTGAACAATGAGACAGCAAAATAAAGGTGGAGGGAGACTTTCAATACTCAAATAAACCTTTTTCTGTGGGTTTAAAGCAAACTGTGCAAGCAAGGCATTTTGTTCGTGAGAAAAGACAGATTGGTGTCATCAGAATGATTAAGCTTGTGCAACACATTGTCTGCAACCCTTCCTTGCAACAGGAAAGGCAGAGCCTTGACAGATTGTTGTGGCTAAAAAAATATTCATCAAAGAATAGTGCAATAAAATGACTGGAGAAAATACAGATATATGAAATCCACTGACTGTACTGCTATTATTAAGGAAAGATTTAATTCCAGCATTTATTTCCACTTTATGGGCATGGAAAAAGGTTTTTCACTTGACTTAAAAGGCAATAAGGTGCATGCGATTGAGATCTACTCATCTATTGGAATCCATGCCCTCTGTTGCCAGAATTACTCAAAACACAGCTTAGCAGGTTCATCCTAGCACAGCAGGAGGTCTGATGCTGGTTGTATGTTCCCATCTCCACTTTTGGACACAGCTTGGACAGGCCTGACTCAGAGTCCAGGAAATGCAAGAGAGCAGGGACAGCTTCACAGCATGAGAGGGAAGGGACGCGATGCCAACAACAGGACCTCTTGGAACTAAAGCTCACCACTATAACTAAAGCTTGTGGAAGGTGAATTCCAATCCACCAATGCAAGTCAATTTAGCATGAGAAAAATCTCAACTATAGTTGGGGTTGCGAAAAAAAAAAAAACAGCACAGTTGAAAACTTTACATTTATCATTATATTTTATGCAGTAAGTTAGATGCCAATGAAGAGTATCTGATGTCTCTGATCTCTTATGCTCCCACACTGCAGGTGCAGAGCAGGCAAAAGCAGGACTAGTTCTGGGTGCCTGCTTGACCAGATAAGCAAGATTTCCCTGCACTTTCCATGACCTTTTCAAGGCTTGGAGCCCTCCAGGACTGCTGTCTAGATGTACCAATTACTGTCAAGTGTAGAGGGGACCTTCAGATACTGGAAGGATTAGGTTTTCCTTGAGGTAGATGCTTCTCTCCTGTAACAAAAAGGATTCATAAACAGCACAGGCAACCATTTGTACAGCAGTGCTAGACTGGATCTATCTCTATAACCCATATACAACAATATATCATGTCCATTGCCAAAATGTAGCTCCAAGCCCTTCAGGTGTTGTTAATGATAAATGAAAGACTAAACTTCTCTGCTCTTAAATACTTTAGGCAGATACTGTATCACACTAGAGATGAGTACGTTTAACTTGTACCAGGCTGCATCCTTCTCTTGGGAGGCAAGATGTGCAACAGAGGCATTCAATGCAGATAAGCTTTGTTTGCCAGCTGACAGCGTGATATAATGCGAGGTCACGTCAAAGGGATGCAATCCTGGCGCCAGAGCACACTGGTACATCTTGAGCTTTCAGCTTGTTTCCTGCTGGGCTGCCTGCTGCTTCTGTTCTCTTCAGAAAAACACTCAGCCCCTTTGAAAGGAACCTGCAACAGGCACAAGAACACGGTGACAGCCTAAACCCAAGAGCATGGCAGACAAACACATCCTGTCTGCTGGTGAGCGAGGAGCACCCAGACAGGCGCGTGGTTAGAGAAGTGGCTTGGTGCTCCAAGTCCAATATCCAAGTCTCCAGTATCCAGAACTCTTCAAGTCTTCCAGGTCTCAAGTTTCATGCAACCTGTGTTGCCCACATATGAGGGGCTTTCATAGGAAAGCTGAAGTTTAACAGTAATGATAGAAAAGCTCAGGTATTTCTAGATGTTTCAACATGCCAGAAGTCAAGAGATTAAAAACAAGTGTTTTCTGGTATTATTGTGTTCAGTGCAAGAGAAGAATATTACTAGGTCCAGCTTTCCTAGGAAGCTGAAGTCCCTACTATCCTGACAAGCTAACAGCAACTCTAGACTGTGAGGTCTTCTACAGACATTGCTCTCGCACCCATCACAGGGGGGTTGCAAAAATCCTCAATAGTCATTTTTCAGAGCTCAGTGTTCCACATACCACAATACTCTGAATACCTTTTCCACTTAAAACTTTAAATATGTGCCAGGTATCTCGACAACACTGATGTGCAAGTGCTATATTCTTGAAAACACAGCTCCTATGTCTTCATGTGAAAACACAGGGACAAGACACACAAGACTGATGGACAGCAAATAGGTCAGATCTGTCCCCTATTGAAGTCCAGGTGCTTAAGCAAATATTTAACTGTTCAAATCTCACCTCCTTCTAGTGGTACCTGGATAACATGTTAGATCTTGTGCTGGTAGTTCTACATACACCAGGGATCCAACCACCTGTTTTAATTCCTTTTATCTACCTAGATAATAAGATCACTCCTACAGCTAATGGCATTTGCCCCTAAACAGGGAACAGGGGCATTGACTACATGCAAGTTCAGGTTCAGAAGTTACCAGATTTTCATGTTTGCTTCTAGTCTAACCTGAAATAAAATCCAGACTTTAGACTTTTATATACTGCTGAAGAATCTAGAAGTCTAATTTAAGTGAGTGTTTTCTAGGAAATATATTTAAAGCTGATCGTCAGTGAAATTGCTTGGATTGCTTTGCAGGGAGGCTTAGAGTAACATATAGCATTTTGTCAGTAACCAGTAATAGATACAATACATAAGAGCTCAAGGCAAAAGTAAGTTACTTCATTTCCCTTACAGCACAAGTTAAGCCAAGAGATTAATCTAATTCTCATTTGCTCTGTTCATCCACAAAAGTTTATGCACAACATGAAACAGTTAATTTCTTTACCCTTTAACCAGAACCTGGAATGCAAACTTAGTTATTTTCTCTTTTGAGACCTCAGTTTAGAATCAGAGGAAGACTGAAAATACCTGTTCCAGTCCTTAGTTCAGTGCTATTACCCATTTACTAGTGGTATTTAGAGGCACCAGCTTTGGGTCAGCTCTGAAAATACCTGTTCCAGTTCTTAGTTCAGTGCTATTACCCATTTATTTAGAGGCACCAGCTTTGGGTCAGCAACCTTCAGTGCCAGGTACTGCATACGCTTCTATAAACAAGACAGCGCTGCTCTCTGCCTCCCAAAATACCTTAAACTTAACCCGAGAGGCCATCAATTATCTTCTTAAACGTTGGGGATCACCACAAGATATTCCAGCTCTCTTCGCTTGCCAGGAGTTTCATAATAGCAGTGAATTTTTAGCGTGTAATAGAGAAAGCAGAGTAAACAACATACTCCAGAGAGGGCTTTCACCGTGGCCCTTACTCCTCAACGCAGCAGCTGGAGCTTGCCCAGGCTCAGCTGGGGTCGCTTGGTGCCATCCTGACACTGCTTGTTTTCAGCTCTTTATGGCATTCAAAGAAAATCTGATCAGTAAGAAGCAGCCCACACGTTGGCAGTTCGACCAGGACACGCTCTGCTTGGCACAAGCAAGATCAGCACCAACACCTTTCACTCCTGAAATTAATTAATTCAGTGTAACCTGAATTAATACGGCCCTGCAGCCTTTGGGCAGTTGGTTGCTTGCTTCATTTTAAGAGCTATCAGCTTGCACAAAGGCACGCTCCTTGTGCCCTGTTTTTGAAACCGATGCAAATGGGACCCACAGGGAGTTGTCACATCTCCAACACTTAATACATGGCACAACGATAAGAGCCAAAATTAAGCTACATCCAGGGCAAAGCAATTAAAAACACGATTGGGAAATAGTCCGGTTTGTGAGTGCCGCAGGCTCCGTTATCACCTACAGGAGCACGTCAGTGTTGTTCCTGCGGGGCTCACGGGACTAGAGACCCACCTCAGTGATGCATAATTAGAGAGGCTTTGAAGTTCAAGAGCTGCACAAAGCTGAAAGGAATCTTCCAGCTCATCCTGATGGCACTCGCTGTAGGAGCTAACACAACATCATGAACATAAATGAGCTCAGCATCAGCAATGGAGCTTGTAGCCCTCTCTGCAGGCTGCACCTGCTAGGGGAGCAGCTTTGCTACCCTTCGTTCCTGCCCGTTCATGACTGTGGTTTTCAGTCTCCTTCAGTCTGCACAAGTGCTATTTTTTTTCACTGTTCAATATTTACCTGAGCTAAGGTTTAGGGAAAGGACAACCAGGTGAATAGGGTGATTGAAAGTGGCAGGGGAGAGTCATCAAGGTCTAACAAATACTGCGGTGATCTCTTGTTAGGCAGAACACATGAAGTGATCTTTCCATTTAACAGAATGAACTATTGTGCATATTTTTTGCCACATAAACCTACAATTTCAGGTAATGCTGTCTGGAGACAAACTGTCTTACATAAACCATGAGAGGTATTACAACTGAAACCCTTTCTACCAGAGCATGGATGCAATAACTTGTCTTAAAAACCCAGGAGTCCTGCGTTCTCACAGGGTTCTCCCTTCTGCATCACTACCTTCTCTCCTGTTCTTAGGCAATAGCACACACAGAGCAGCCCAAATTAACTGGCACATGAGTGAGTTATCGTGGAAAAAAGCTGCCTTCAAGACGAGTAGCAGACAAGGTAATCTGCAGTCATCTGTTATTATTGACTACCAGAGAAAGAAGAGCCCTACAAAGATAACTTGCACAGCGAGACATACACCAAGCTAGACAAGCTGTCCTGGCGCTGCCGTTCAGTCTTCCTCTCCCCAGCTGGCCCTGTCACTTCAGCTCTGCTTCGGCAGCAGAAACGGCACCAGCCGCTTCCTGGCCCTCCCCGAGGCAGAGATCCCTACAAACCACTGGGGAACCTTCTCCAGCCTTTGCCTCCGGTTGCTCAGGGAAACTGGAGCTTGGTGGAGCTGGGAAAACATCCCATTTTAAAGGGAGACATTTTCAAGTCTCCCTTACCTGACCTTCAGGGACCTCACCACCACTAGTAAGTCAAAAGCATTTTGACGCACTTGTTCTTCATGACAAAGTTAGGCTCAGAGCAGTTCTCTTGCAAACCACATGTAGAAAAAATTCTCCATCAGAAGAGATCTCCAAAAATCACAACCAGCCCATCAGCTATCAGTAAAGTGCCAGAGAGACATGCAGAGTAAAGAGGAGGTTACACCAGATGCATCACGACATGCTTTCAAAATGGACTTGGCAGAAAAAGCTCTTGGGCAACATATGAAATCCTAATTCTTGAACACAACCTATTGACAACGATCCACATATCACAAAAGCTCCCAACAAAGGGGAAACTGCAGGCTGTTTTGATAGCTGCAGTCCAAGGAAGATTCCCACCAGAAGATTCCAAGGAAGATTCCCCCACCTGACAACTCCAGCAGCAGAGACAAACTAAATACACAAGTTGTAAATATAATTAGAGAGCCTTAGAAGCATTGGTTATCAAGGGAGAGCTAGGAAAATTTGAAAGCTATGCGGGGAAAATATTTGGGCTAACACATAGAAGTTGTACGACAACATTAAAATGAAACAAGAGGATTATCAGGATGGAGAGGGGAGGAAAAACAAACAAACAAAACAAAAAAGACACACGCATTTATGGCGAAATCCCCAAGACTGTTTACTGAAACTACAGATATGCTTAACAAAGATATTTGAAACTAGAAGCAGTCATGTCATTTAAGGGAAAAGACTATAGACAGTGATGTGGCATTAACAAATAGGTGATCCAATAGACTTTTCACAACTAAGTCTTACAAACGATACACTGAAGAGCACAGATATGATATGCACATATACAAACTTAGCTGCTATCTCTTCCCCATTAGCAGTTTTCTACATTTTTTAGGTCTTTTGTTTCAGTGCTGACATCGTCACTTCTCATGCAGCAGAATTACTTGTCTACCCAGGATCAACAAGCTCTGTGGGTCAGGCAGAGATACTGCAACCTCAGTGCACAGCTCTGGTACAAGGAGGCCACGGGCAGCCTGCTCTTTAGAGACAGATAACTATCCATTAGATACACAACATGTAGTATCTCGAAGTTGTATAACTGAAAGCAGCCATGAAGTGAAACTCCAAAGCTTCCTGCCTAGAGGAAGGCTCCTCCAAGACCCTTTGAAGCCATGGCAAATACTACAGCCAACTTGTCCAGAGGCAGAAATCAGCAACACTCCTGGGGAACACAAGTCTATGCATCCCCAAGGCACCTCCCAAACCCACAACGTGGTGTTGAACCTTTGTCTTCAGTATTTGTACCCAAGACAAAGCAGTCACAGGCCAACTCATTCAAAGCATGGCTTAAAAACAAAACAAACAAAAACTTACCACTATTTCCACAAAGCTTCTCTTCTCTAGTCAGCAGGCTTGTTGTGAAGATACATCTCCAAAGGATGCTTTACATTTTCTTTCCCTCCAAGGACCGTACTTTGCCCTGTAATCCTTCTTACACTTTCTCTCCCCTGGAGCTGGCTGAGAACTTGAAGCCATTTCATTTTCAGTTTCTCCTTGCATACACAAACCTGCGTTAATACTTCAGGTTTTGTAGATATACCTAAAGCAAGTCTTTAGCACCCCAACACTTTCCTGTTTTTAGAGAACCCAGCTCACAATGCTCTGAATGTGATAAACTAGGAATAATGCTCAAACATAACAGCATTAGCAACATCAACGTGTTTGTCATTTTTATATATATATTATAAAAAAAAAAAAAAAAAAAAAAAAAAAAAAACTGAGTGTTAAAAGGGACATAGAAACTGCAAGAGTCCTCACTTAAAAACTTAAAAGACCAAACAGCAGCTGCACTTGAAACCAGGCTAAAAGAAGTTTGTAGTGGTCTAATTTAAGATGAGAAAAACACATGTTTGCTATTAAAGGTGCAGTCAGAGTAATTAAAGTCATAGTAGATTCACCTGTTACATTTAGAACACCTGAGCTAGAAAATAGGTATATCTGAGCATGATGTTCCTTTGTCAATATTAGCAAAGTTAATATTTGATCAGACTGTGTTTGATGGTGGTTTCATGTAGGGGATCAGTTGAGGTACAAAGCCCAGGGAGGAGTTTACAATCATGCAAGCTGTGGAGTTAATGGATTAAAAACACACTTCTGCTTTCAACAGTTTTCCTGCAAAGAGATCAATGGTGAAGACTGGTTTCACCTCCTCCCCTACTTAGCATTCGGATGGTAGTAATGAAAGTTTAACATCCCTCTTATTTTCTGTGTTTTACTGTATAAACTTTGTGTAACTTTGTTATTTTTCGTGAAACTTCTTGGAGGTGAAACCCAAGTAAATGGCACATCTCTAATCAGCGCGTGTAGCAGCACTTTGAACCACTGCTTTCAGGAGAAGCGCTGCAATAAATGCACTGCTGCCCCTGGGTTTGCCTCTCCTTGGGAGCTGCAGAATGACACAGGGGAGGGTGTCGAGCAGCGACTCGGACCTGGACAGACTGGACAACTGGGTGGTGAGAAACCTCATGCAATTCAACAAGGCCAAGTGCAAGGTCCTGCACCTGGGGAGGAATAACCCCAGACACCAGAACAGGCTGGGGACCGACCTTGTGGAGAGCAGCTCTGCAGAGAAAGACCTGGATGTCACGGTGGATGACAAGTTGACCATGAGGCAGCAGTTGCCCTCGTGGCCAGGAAGGCCAATGGGATCCTGGGCTGCATTAAGAAGAGCATCTCCAGCAGGTCGAGGGAGGGGATCCTGCCCCTCTACTCAGCCCTAGTGAGGCCACATCTGGAGTATTGTGTCCAGTTCTGGGCTCCACAGGACAAGAGGGATGTGGAGCTGCTGGAGAGAGTCCAGCGCAGGGCTACCAGGATGATCAGGGACCTGGAACATCTGCCCTATGAGGAGAGGCTGAGGGAGCTGGGCCTGTTCAGCTGGAGAAGAGAAGGCTGAGAGGGGACCTGAGCAGTGTCTAGAAGTACCTCAAGGGAGGCAGTGAGGAGGATGGTGCTGGCCTCTTTTCACTGGTGGCCACCAACAGAACTAGAGGAAATGGCCAGAAACTGAAGCACCAAAAGTTCCACAGGAACTTAAGGAAAAATTTCTTCACAGTGAGGGTGCCAGAGCACTGGAACAGGCTGCCCAGAGAGGTTGTGGAGTCTCCTTCTCTGGAGATCTTCCAAACCCGCTTGGATGCAGTCCTGCGCCATGTGCTTTAGGTGACCCTGCGTGTGCAGGGGGTTGGACTAGATGATCTCTAGAGGTCCCTTCCAACCTTGAGCATTCTGTGATTCTATGACTCCAGCAGGGCTGGGCCAGAAGGATCCCGCTTGGGGATCCCTGTGCTGTGGCTTCAATAAAAGGCATTTTGCTTGCAGGAGCGCACAGCTATTCCCTTCCCATGTAGCCAGTTTTGTGGCTGTCCTTTCAAGGCAGAAGGATGCATTTTTCCTTTTGCCTCTTATCAGTACAAGTCTTTTCACCAAGCAGATCAAGACTATTATTTTTTTAAGTGGTGTGATCAGTGAACACCCTCCGCCAGGCCTGGCGAGGCTCCCTGTGCGAGCGCTAATCCCGGCACCCGCAGACACACTCCAGCTTCTTGCAGAAATGAACCCTCATTCATGTGTCCTCTTTCTGCTTAAGAAATTCTTTCTGCTCCAGGTCGCTACCTTGTTTTTTAAAGTAATCAAAACATATATAGTCTCCCTGCGTCCTTTTGTGCTTTATTTGTGCAATACAGAAAATGGGCTTGTTGCTACTGAAGCTTTACAGAAGCACTCCTAAAGCTGATTTTGCCTAGATTAGATTTTTCAGAAGCATGAGCTGTGTCTGGCCAATACACACTGTTCTTTATAAAGTTCCCTATGTCCTTTCTGCTGCTATAGAAAGACAGATGGCCCTTTTGAACACCAAATAAAACTCAAGTAGGAGCATGCAGAGTAAGCTCTGACTGCTTGGAATCCACAGGCAGGATCCATTTCCAAAAAAAATTAAAAAACACAAATAAGAGGAATGACTAGATTTTCCAAGCAACTCTGCACCATTTCTCTGTACTCTTGGATGTTTACCAAAAGTCCAACTATCTCAGCTGAAGATGCAGAGTTATTTTTGGACACTCAGCATTTGTTTAGGTGGAAAGGCTGAAAACACTATTCCTGTTTCTAGAGCGTTAATTTTACAATCTATACTGCAATTCAGTCCTTTGGAAAGTAGGAAGAAACTGGAGGGGAAAGGGTGGGATCCTTCTGGTTTTAGAGCAGGTAACAGAGTTTTGGTGGCACCTAAAAGGACACACATGGCTGGTGAGAAGGAAGCAGAACCTCCAAGTGCTCTTGGCAGCTCCAGCCCCTCTTCCTGCCGTCACTCACCCTCATAGTGAAACGAGAGCTCTGAAGCTTGTACAATGAGCCTTGAGGACCTAAACCCATACGTGTCTCCAGTGTCAAATTAATTTAAACCAAAGTCTTGCAGCTTTTCCAGACAGACTGGGACAGTATAAAACAACGTGATACAAGTCTCAAACCATACAGCAGTGAGAGGTATCAGCATTTATTTATGCAGATATAAGCAGCCCAATCTTGCTTCCACTGAAACTTTGGCAGGGTCAAATAAGTATGTTAAGCATCAGATTGCAAAGAAGTTTTATTGACCCATAAAATTACAAAGCAATCAGTAACAGACACTTTTTAAACAACTCCCTGTTTTTATTAACAGACCTATGTTTTCCCCAAATTTTCTACTGTTTTGCTCTCAGATAATAGCACAATTTCAAGGAGCATCACAGACATCATGCTTATTAAAACAGAATCGCAGCCCTGGGATGTGGCAAGGTGTGAAATACAACAGTATCTTGATAGCAGTTCTAACATTCTTCACCGTTATGTACAAATAACCAGAGGCAGGTAAAGGAAAACACCTTCCCTGGCCCTGGAGATGCCCTCTAGCAGGAGGGCCAAAAGCAGGATTCAGCTCGACTACAGAGCAGTTATTTTTCTAAAATCTCGCTTTCCATACCCTGCTAGACAGAATTCCCTTTCACAGCCTTTGCTGTGTAGGAACCAGTGAACAAAAAATGCCAAAACTTCCACATCCCCTTGTTACAGAGCTCGCTACAGCCAAAAGACCGAGGCCGGGTTATTTTTGATCCTGGAATTGCTACATGAAAGCCAAAATCTTGAGGGAGCATCTCTCAAAAAGGCAGCTGTAGCCTCTTTTCTCCTGCACCTCGTCTCTCCCATCTGCCTCTAACCCCGTCACCTCTCCTTTCACTTCCCATCCTCAGCTCTTTCCGCTCCACACTCACGGCTCTGGGGCCGTCTCCTGCTTCTAAGCCGTGGCACTGAGCAGGGCTCAGCTCCTGGCAATGAAAACTGCTGAGCCCGGAGCGCTCCGGGGGAGCTGCTCCCTTTGCTGCTCCCTCGGTCTGAGCACGTGGATCTTCACTTCGGGGCGTGCGACGCTCTGAGCCAGGCCATGTCCCTGGCTGCTGGCCCGTTGCTGCCCCACGTGATCTGCTGTGGTGGCTGCTCTGCCAAAGGCTTCCTGCATCCCCTGAGCAAAGGCGGCCCATTCGGAGCGGCGCTCGTGGGGCAGCCAGCATGGAGCCGCGGGCGCCTTCGCATCCTCCCCTGTGAAGCGACTTCAGGGTTCCTGGGAGTCCACATTGTGTTTTTGGAAGTGTCGCAACTGAAAAAGAGAACCCAAGCAGACCTGGAGGAAAGTCCACACCTAAGGTCCACGGCACAGCCAGGGCTCAGGTTCTCTATCGGGCTCAGCGCAGCAGCCTTGTCTGGTTCGGAGAGGAACAGCAAGATTACTGAAACCTCACCTGCTCTGGGGGTGCTCTCAGCGAACACCGCTGGGTCGAGTTTTAATTAACAGTTTAATCTTCAGCATCTACTTGGGAGCCCTCTTAAAGTTCTGCCTAACCAGATCGGTGCAAGGAGCACCCTGCAATGCCAAGAGAGCCCCAGGCTCCCCATCGCTGCCAACGTATCAGTGGGTTTGCTGTAGAAAATGGGCAGGAGCACTCGGTTCCTCGTCTCACTTAAGCTGGGAACAGCGCCGTGAATCCAAGAGTGACACTGCAAGGCACAACCCAGGGGACCCGTAAAGCTGCCTGTGCTCCAAGGAACGGCGTCAGCTCTGGACACTCGTCAGGGAGAAGAAGGAGGCTCCAATAGGGAAAATGCCAGCCTAGGAACTGAGAGAACCAAATCCAAATCTCAGCCACACCTTGGCTAAGGCACCTCACTGAGCTTGGGGTTCGATTGTAATTAAAAAAGAAAGAATGGGCAACATAGGCTCATCCTAGTGAAATACTTCTTCTTTTCTTTATACTTATAAATGAACTGATCTGTATTCCTTCCTCCTTCTCATTTCATTCTTTAAAAACAGACATGATCTTATTAGATGGAAGAAACCAAAAAAACTGATGCCAAAGTCCTCTTGTCGATCTGTCTTCAAAAACCAAGAGAATTACTGGCACTAGCCCAGGAAAACCTACTGCAAAGCAACAAATAATAGCTCAAGTTTGGATAGCAGCTAGACTTGCAAGCCTCAGAGCAATGCAAAATAAGCCCAGCACAAAACAGTTGCAATGATGATTGGCAGGGACATGATGACTGCTGGAAATAAAAGTGCTATGAATAATTAGCCACCTCTGACCCAGGAAAACATAGACTTCATTTACAGCACAAAATTGAAAGCGAACAGTATTGGGGAGGAGAATCGAGCTATTCATTGTGCCTTTCCCCTCATCAGAAAAATTCATTTCCTCTCTGCTATAGAGCAATGAAAAATACCTGATTGGATCTGGTGAGACGACTTCACACAGAAGAGTTTGGAATGAAGAATTAAAGTGCCCATTGGGTGATGCTAAAATTAATTATATTAAAAAGGAGGGGACTGGAAGGGGAAATGTGCATATAGCTCCCATTTTAGTGAAGAATTGGAGCAAATCCCTTAAAGAAACAAATCAATTTGGACAGTTCACTGAAATCCTAACATCAGTATCGCTGACTGGGACGTTGGGTGTCAGCGCGTGAACAAGGACACGTCTCCCCCGGTTCTTTCCCATTACTACTCATGTCTTCCTACACTGCCAGCTGCTTCCTGCCTTCCTCCTCCGGTGCTTTCTGTGACCACCTGCGCTCTCTCCACTCGACTCACGTCTTTGCTGAACACCGGCTCTTCGACAGCTCTGGCTGCTGGTAGATCTCACTTCACACTCATCACGACTTCGTCTGGGGCTCTTGGCACACCCTGGATCAGTAACTGGACTTCTTTAGTCCAGAGGCAGCAGAAGCAAAGATACAGCCGTACCATGAGGTGAGTTAGGTCTTCCCCACGTGCTCTTCAAGCACTTCCACCTTTCCTCAGATGAAAGCGAGGCCTGTCTGATGGGAGGGAAGCCTGAAGACAAAACATGGCATTATCCTTGTGACAGCCTTTGGGTAGGGTGGATGGGATGGAGCGAAGTGCGACTGGGTAGGAAACACAAGCAGCGTGAGCTGGCTCTGTGCTCCCTCCGGCGCCCGCGGCACATCCAGCACATCCAGTGCTCCTTGGAAAGCCGCTCCTCTGCTGAATGCAGATGCGGCCCTGGATTTAACCTTGCCAAGGACTCTCCAGGGCCGCCAGGAATACAGGCTCAAGGCTGTCATGACGAGCAAGCATTTGGCTACTGTCCTTACCCCTCGACACCGTCACTGGAGCGCAGAAAAGCAGGCACCAAAAAGAAGGCAGCTCAGCTTGGTCCCAGGACAAGCTTGCAAAGCTCAAGAAGCAAATGTGCTTACGTGTAGATAAGAAGTCTGGAATTGCTGGAGACACAAAAAACAATCACTTTTCCAAGCCAACCTGCAGGCTCACGTTCCTTCTAGGGAGCTTGCGGCTTCCTCCCAACTCTTTCCATTCACTCAGACAAGCGAGTCTGTCTTGTCAAACATTTGCATCTTAGGGAGCAGCAGCAACCTCAGCTCTTTTCCCTTTCCTCCCATACCTTGCCAGAGAAAACAACCCCGGTTCCTTAGTAGAAGTGTCATGGCAAATCCCTGCGTCCCCAGTTAGCAGGAAGATCTTCTTCTCCCCAGGACACAGATAACTTCCCTCAAAGCCATCCGGGTCTGGGCACCTCGAGCCTCTGGTAAAGAGCAACAAAGAGCATTAGTCACTGCACTGTCAGGAGGCGTAGAGCTCCTGAGATAACCTGACAGTGTTTAACAATATAAACTAAATTTACAGGAAAAAACAGCTGCTATGAAAATAACCGCATCTGCCTCCCTCCGTCCCGACGTTCTCCCACTCGCACGCGCTTAGCAGATCTGGTGCTGAATCACATTTAATCACCTGCGAAAGCAGCTGCTATGAAAATAATCGCATCTGCCTCCCTCCGTCCCAACGTTCTCCCACTCGCACTGCTTAGCAGATATGGTGCTGAATCACATTTAATCACCTGCTATTACAGGGAGATCAGATGTACAGTGTGCCCAGGTTAATAGGGTGGAGATATGCATATCTGATGGCCAATTAAAACCTTTCTAAAGATAGAGCTCCAATTGCAATTTTCTGGATTTGGGCCTCCTCACTCTAGGGAATAGGCAAGCAGCTCTGTCTTCTAGGCAAATAAGGGGCCAAAAAAAATCACTTGCTTGAGAGTTTACCACACAATTTCTACTGAATTGTTTTAGGTTATGCAGATAAATTGCAGGACTGGGAGGAACTTGAGGACTGGGAGAAACTGCTGCCTTACGTTGGCTCCTGTGTGTCCTGCCCCAGCTGTGTGTTTGAGGTGCACTAAAAAGCTTGACCATAAACATAGTTTTCTAGGTTAAGATATGAAACACCAGCCAGCTGCCCCAGCTGTGTGTTTGAGGTGCACCATCTCTTGGCATTCGTAACATAAAAAAACACAGATTAATCTGTTTAATAACCACCAGCATTACCCAAACGTGTTGAAGATTTTTATGCAAACAATGAATGACACAAGGGTGATCAGCACAATTTTGATCCAGCAGGTAACATTAGAAACCAGAGACTTTTCATATCAACCTTTGTTTCCCTTATAAGCAAAGACTTCCCAGGAACTTCTTGGAGACTTTATTGGATTAAAATGAAGATAATTATAGGAGGACTCAGATGACCCCACTGGCTCCTTTGTATTGAAATGCAGCCAGTACCAGCTACGTAAATGCCAGCATGACTTGGCAGGGCCCCAAAAGCATTTTTGTTTCATTGCTTATTTTTGTCCGTGTTGAGAGTGTAGGTGAGTTCTCTGGATCCCAGGGGAAGGAGTGTCCAAGTCACCCTCCCAGCCATCACCAAGTAACGTTGCAGGCACGGTGGAGAGCTCAGCACTAGAAAGGAGGAGGCCTGACAAGTGCTGGCACAACAACACACTTGCAAGATCTCTGAAAAAAATCCTGTGCCATAAAAGGTTTGGGTTTATGGAGGACTTCTAGCACTTTTATTAGTTATTTCAAAATCTGTTTCAACAAACGTTCCATCCATATTGCAATGTGAGGAGGGGAAGGTGCAAAAGCAGAGATGATACCTCTATGGAGACACTTAAATCAGCTGCAGCACAAACTGGGACGGGACCCCCAGGAGCGATGCTGCCTCCGCACGGGTCCCGCACAGCGACCGCAGCAACTCGGAGCTCTGGCTTCTGGGTGAAGGAGACGTGACACCCATGGCTACATCAGGAGCTTTAGAAAGGACCACAGTCGGCCTGCAAAAGTATTTTGCAGTAGACAATTCCATTGCAGGAGTGACTAGGAATTAAACAGAAGATCTTCTTAGAATCAGGAGCTATAGAAAGGACCACAGTTGGCCTGCAAAAGTATTTTGCAGAAGACAATTCCGTTGCAGGAGTGACTAGGAATTAAATTAGGAATTAAACAGAAGATCTTCTTAGAAGTGAGCAACCTAGACAGAACGTATAAATCCATACCCTGAGAGCCATAGTACCATCTGCACACCTTCAGACATGCTGCAGAAAGATTTTTTAGCTGCTGTGAAACCCTTTTTGGGCCCAGTGCATGGGCGATTTACATGAGGAGGGGCTAGGGAAGGAAAGAACTAGTTACATGAAAGATTTTTGAAAATTTTGAGAAATGCTGAGAGCAGCATCAGCATCCTGCCTAGTGGAATGAATCACTCCAGAGAAGAATTTGCACACAGCAGTACTGTGTGTCTTATGTGTCCTGCCCACTAGATGCCTTTGCAGGCATTTAGCAGAAACTAAAAGTAATCACAACATTAAAGGCAATTTTTAGGGCAGAGTTCTAATGCTTCCTCAAAAATAAAAAAATCCAAATGCACAGCATGAAAGGTCAGTAGCAATCCCATGTCACTGCTTCAGGGAACGATGGAAGGGCGCAAGAGGAAAAGATCCAAATCATTACCTGAGTGGACTTACAAAGCCAAACCATTCGGAGCCATTCCAAAATGCCTCCTACCCACTATTTTAGCTGAAAACAACAAGGGGAAAAAGGCAAAGATAGAAGGCAAACATATGAACAGCTACAGAGCATGCATGAGCTTTGACAACTCATATCATTTATTTGTTGCAAGGGTCTGGGTCTTCGCACAGACCATGTGCTGCAGGTGGCTGCAACACTGCAGAACCACCTTGCTGACCACCAGCTTGCAGCAGCAGCAGCTCCTGCCCATCTCTACAGAGCTGCACATTAAATAAGCCTCGTTAAGCCATTCATTTTTGCTTAGTTCCAGCCAGCTAAACCACAGGAAAGTCCTGGTATTTTAATTAACTCCTAAGGAGAACTTTGTTCCTTCCCTGCTTTGGAGGCAGAGACTCCCCGGTTGTATCACAGCAGCACTGCGGCTTTGCAAGACCCCTAGGCCAAGAGGTCTCTCCAAAGCAGAGGACGTTGCAATGCAAGGGATGCCCAGGCAGAGCTCAGAACATCCTCTCTCTTGCCTGGCTAGGCTTGCTAAAATGCAGGAAAAAATAATAATCTCCCCTTACAAAGAAAATAGAGACACATTTGGGGAAGATATGTGAGCTAGTCAGCGTGACCCTGCTGGTTCCTAGTCCCTGACTTTCACAAAAGAGATAAGAAGTAGGAGTAGGAATGAGTTTGTCAAGGACTTCATGTACCATCTACAAAACAGCATTTGGCATCTCTTGCTCATATGTCAAATGAGTGTCTCTGCACTAGTCCAAAATCAGGCTTTGATTTTTTTAAAAGATAGTTTAATGTTGATTTAAGAAATGTGAGAAATAAATCATCTATTTACAGGACTAATCACAAATGTGCCATTAGAAATGTATTATCAAGCTGCTTAAATTCTGCCACAGCCAAGAAAAAAAGAGTGATTCTCAAGGTCTTGGCTTGCCTGAGTGTTAGGGACTCAGCTGTGGCATTGGGGACATCTGGTTTGGAGCTGTCAGTGAATTTAGAAGTCGCAGCCTTTATCTCTAGGTAGAGTCTTGTGATGATGTTGCTGATACAGGGCACCGTGAATCTGCATTCAACCCCTTCTGTTAGATCAAGTTATCTTACAAAATGGCTTCTTTGCAGAAGCAGATCATTAACTAATACCAATATCCCCAATTTCATAATTAGGCTGTACATAGGCGTGTGTACACGGCCTATACAAGAAGGCTGGAAGTACAGTGCAGATCTTTATAGCAGTGAGCTTATGTTCAGCTTGCCAGAAAATCAGTAAAATACAAAGAAAAGATCTAAGTAGTCGCCTGCAAAAACTAAACAAAATGCATGCTATTTTATGGCCTCCTGTATTGATGTACCCCTGTTGCTGAACTCTTCTGTCACTTTCTGGGCACAAAAGTAATGCAAGAACATACACTATCAAGTGAAGATGCTGTTGCACAATATATTACATTAGGGAGTTTCACTTCTCCTCATAATGGAGCTTCTTCAAGTGAAGAAGTGGCAGTTTTCCAGAATGATGTGGATTATCTTCAGACAGCACAAATGTAGAGTAACAGCGTTCCAGCTGAACTTCAGGCTCCAATCTGGAGCATATAGAGTGTATAGAAAGCTTTAGGACTGCTCTTAGACCTCCCAAATGCATCGCACAAGGAGGCACCGAGTGAAGACGACCGGCGGAAGCGGCGCCAAGCGAATTGTTCTTGCTCTAGCTGGAAGACAAATGTTATGGATTTCATCCAGTCTGCCAAAAATACGCAAAAGGTTTCGATCCGAACATCCAAAATGTTAAGAGAAGCACTAAGGACCTATGCAAGCTGATGTGTCCACAGCCAGTACGGGGAATTGGTTATGGACCCTTGGGCTACACGTGAACTTCCAAAAAGACAGCAATACAATGACTTTGGCTACTTTGAACAACTGGAGTGGTGCTCAGCCTTTCAGAATTCCAGATTTTGCTTTTAAGGCTATTTTAACACTCTTGTTGAGTGTCAAAAAAACGCTTATTAATTTCCACAATCGCCTAAGCTCTAGCCAAATTTGATTAGCAGGGTTTAAGTCAAATTTCAGAACAGATTAAAAAAAAAAAAGAGAGAGAGAGAGAGAACAAAAACCCTGCAGCTGCCATATTATGCTATTTTTAATGACATTAGTCACACTCATTAGCAGAATATCATGCGTTATGATCCTTACGGCTTACCAGGAGATGCAGGTAAGATTCCCAATGCTTGTGCTTGCTAAATCTCCTTCAGGCTTTGGCTTTGAGGCACTGCTGGGAACCACAGCACCCCAAGCAGCAAAAACGGGCCAAAACAATCATGTCATACTTGGCACCCAGCACAATATTACAACAATAGATACCATATCCAAAGTCTTAGGCTCTTTAGAGGTAAGAACTCAACTGGATAGTTGTATTCCAGTGGCTTTGCAGCTACTGCTGCTCACTCATGTGCAGAGATACTCACCCAAAGCCTGGCAATGCACTGAAGAGTCTCAAAGGATTATAACGAATTAACATATTACATGTAGAATCAGAACAGGTCTCCAGTCTCAAACCTGACACTGCCCTTGATTGATCTCTCCCTCCCTTGGTCATTTCAGAGGACTGAAAATATTGCTTTCACTGTCCACATTTTCCAAATCCTAAAGGCAAATTTTACCCTGCTGAGGTTTCAGAGGCCTCCCATCCTAATCTTCACTAGATATTCTGCCTTAAATGCTGCTGTCTGCTGTAGGTTCCCGGCCAGGCCTGGGACAGCTCTATGTGCCGCCTTCTGCAGCCCCCCAGCCTATTAATGCCTGGTTCGCAGATGGGGAAGCGCTGCCATATGCCAATTCAGGAGCAATTTTTGACTCACAGTCAAAAGCATCCAAAAAGTCAGTATGCAGGTTTTTCCTGCCATATGGAGGAATTGTTATTTGGCCTTTTCTCCAACTGTATCTCATTAAGCAGAAGGAAAGAAAAAGGGGAGGAGGTTCTTCATCCTTGCAGATCTTGCCCTGGAGTTCATCTTCCTTTGAAAGGCGACCTTCAGTCCTGGTACCTAGAAAACCAAGTGAGAGGAGAAGGAAACTATATGAAGCCAGGATAATAAGGGTGGTATTCCAGCCAACTCAACATATTTTGTCTTTTACATTCTGAATATGACTTCTTTCATGCAAAATGCAAAGGTATTAGAGTTAGCAATGGTTCTGATGGGCTCAGAAAGATAGAGGAAGACCCGCACCTTCCACGAAGTCTTTAGTGGTGCATTGCTTGCAGTAAAGCTAGTCTATTACCTCCAAATACTGCAGCATTGCAAAGGTGTTGGTAAAAGCATTACTCCAATCTGTGTGTGTTTTGCAAAGTCCCTCTTGCTCAACACAGGAGATTTGCCTAAGCTGAGATTTTGGCTGGAGTTTTGCATTTGTTTCATATAGAAACTATTGTGACATTAGCATAAGAATGTCTGTGTTGTAAATTTAGAGTAATTAACTGGGCCGTTGTGCATGCAGAAAATAATCAGATACAGGTTTAAAAGTTATAAAGATAAATAGAAACCTCAAAGCTGAGCTGCTTCCTTACGATCTTCCTCAATGTAGAAAGATGTCAGGAGGAAAAAACTCCCTCCAAAGACACCGACAAACACACACGTGATGAAGCTGTACTGCAGGCTCCAGAAACTCCACTGGAATGAGCTGGCATTCTTGGCCTGGATAGCATTAGAGATCTAGGGAGGGAACAGTGCTGTCATTTACCTGCAGTAAGGTCACCCTTTCGGTTCAAGCAGATCGGTCACAGGGTGGGCGTTGAAAAGAACAGAGCAGGGCACACAGGGAGGAAAAGCCTGAAATCTGCATGTGTCAGCGTGGTGCCAGTACCTCTGTACTCCTCCACTGATGAGCTTCTATGGCATCTAGGAATTCCATCTCCCTTCCTATCTCCAGTGCCTCCAGTCACAGGAGGTGGCGGTACCGCGGCCGGGGCCTTCTGCTGCTTTCAGACTCCATTCGGCTTCTGGGGTTTTTTCGGAGCAAGAAGCATTGGCTCCTTTTACCATCTCCAGATTTAACATTTGGCAATAACTATCATCATTTCTTGATGTTATTTGAAAACTTCATCGATACATCCCCAATCAGCCTCAGATAGGTAGAAACAAGGAACTGGCATCAGCTACAGGCACAAGCAACAACGCTCGTTAAAAAAGGAAAGAACCGGGGATGGATTTGAGACAGGACCAAAGTCTATGTTAGAGCCAAAAGGCGTTTGAGGAGTCATGAAGTAACATGGTGAGAACTTGGGAAGAAGGTGGTATCAGGCAGCTGCTTTTTACTCTGGCTGTGGGATGAGATTGTGAAAGTTATAAATGATCCACATTAATTTTATTTTTGTAGATGGAAAAAAAAATAGCTGATTCCAAGGAACTCACCCAGTAAGATTCAATACTTAAGCCATTAAATGAAAATCTCATTACAGCCTAAAACCAAAAGATGAATGTTGAATGCAGTAGTTTTTATTCCACATTTGTCCCTGATAGTCACAATATGCTGCGTGACTTGAAGTACACAAATACAAGACTCTTCACCCTTTGCTTGGTTTAGTATCATTATTTATGACAGTTTCAGGCAGATAAGAGCACGATCAACTCTAAATGGGTACCTAGGGACTAGAGCAGGTATAATGGCCGACGTGCAAACCAAATGCATTTAATTTAAAATGCTCAGTAGGGAAATCTCTAGAGCTCAAAGCGAAGAAAACAGGCTCTGAGGAAGGCTATTCACTGAATCTCCAGACAGGCTTTAAGCTAAAGGGTTAGTGGAAGGAGGTTAGTAAACAACTGCACAGCCTGCATGCAAAAGGCACAGTGTTTAGGCAAGAGCAGACACGGGCAGATTTGCTGTAGAGCTTCACAAAAGCACTGCAGACACACAGGGGTGCTCATTGCACAGGACCACGCGCTTGGACAGACAACACGTTCATTCCTGGGCTACTTCTCTCTGTTCTTTGCAAAGTTGCAAGGTTACATGAGGATAAGCTCATTGGTATATACCATGACAATTCTTTTTTTGTCTTCACACTTTCCAATTAGCTGCTATTTAAGGCAGATGCCTGCAAGGGACTCCAGAGTGAAGCTCTCTGCACACAGCTACTCGCAGGGCACAGCAGCACAGGCAGCAGGAAGCCCTGATTCTACCTGTGTCTCAAAGACACCAAATAACTATGGATAAGAGACAAACAGTTTCATCTTTCAAGCAGAAGGCACAAATCAATAGAATATTAAAGGAAGGGAGAACACACAGGATGTATTTCAGTTTCACCAATAGCTCCCATTTTTGTGCATTATGTCAGGGATTTTTCATGACACAAGGAGATCAGTTATCATCTTTGCCCATACTTAAAGCCTAATCAGTGCTAGGGCAGGAGTTTCACAGTATGTTCCGACAAGTAAAATTTTCTTCATCTTTCCAAATAGAGCTCATTAGTTACAGCCCCCCAGGAAGAACCTCCCCATGAGAACGGACCCTCTTGTCTGCCAGGCAGATTAGACCGCAGGGGTTTCTGCTGCTCAGCCAGGGTGGGAAGAGGGGACTCTCCTATCTGGTTGCACCACAGCAGATGTTGGTGTCACTCTTGTTCTAGCATTTGCAAGAACGTATTAATTAACTGCAAGATTTCATAACTAAAGATTTGAACTAAGAATTTTAGTTTTCAATATATAAAATTATATTTGATTAATCTCCACAAAACTCCTCGCTAATTTAGCAGAAAGTATGTAAATGAGTACAATACCCAAAAAGTGTCATGGCAAAGCTTAATGCCTTAAAAAAAATATGAATTTGCAAATGTTCAATCAAAATAAGTTTCTACGTGCTTCATGGAATTATTCACGTGTATATTCTACATGCCCACAATCTCACCGAACCAGCAGCTGAACTCAAGCAATTCAGGGAAAAAAAATGGTTTTAGAAGAATGTTGCTTTCATATTGCCATATCCCAAAAGCACAACTTGAATAATTTCTAGCTTTGGACAAGAATTATCTACAACTCTGTTTTTCGGTCCCTAAAGAAAGCCTGGCGAAGCAGAGAATTCACTTACAATCCCAATGAGATACGGGCTGCCTGCATCTCCCAGCAAGTGGCTCACCAGGATCTGCAGGGCTATCGCTGTCGACTGCCGCCTTGGGGTCACGACGTACTGAAACGAAGAGCAAAACCCACAGAGGAGTGGGCATCAGCAGAATGAACCTCATGAATGGAAACTACTAATATGACATTTGAGAGAAATGAATATATTCACTTGTATTTACTCAAACACTGTTTGCAAGTTTAGAGATAGACTACACCGAGTGCTTTGTATAGAAAAATAATGTTCAAGAAAGCAACATAGAACGAGGAGTGGCAGAAAAGCATGAAAAACACGACTGCCCTGCTCCCGTTTATTGGCTCGCTGCCGCACGCTCCTGGTCACGCTGTTGAAGTGCGGTCAGTAACCCCTGCATTTATTATATTAACATATATTAACAAGGAGATCCAGCACGACAGCCTCCGAGCAAAACGTCCTCCTGAGCCGGTGCCAGCAGCCCCGGCCTAGCCCATGGCAGGGACGTTTGGGACACCCGGTACCCAAGGTGGCTGCCCTGGTTAAACAGATGCCAGCGGAGACCTTCCAGAACACAGGA
Source organism: Tinamus guttatus (assembly GCF_000705375.1). Next base: position 157,459 of record NW_010585334.1, read on the forward strand.
ATGGAGGGGACCAACCTTTCCGGAGCTGGTGGTGGTTTGAGGACAGCTTTGGTGGCAGAAGTTTGTTGCTTCTTACTGGATAGCACCTGCGATACAGCTACAACTCCTCAAAACAGTTGCATTTTTGAGTGCCTGCACTTTAAATAACAAGTTGAAGAAGAGGCTGTGTGTGCCCAGAACTCTACAAAGCATCAGAGGGATTGTAACTATTTTTAGAAATGGAATATGGTCATTTGGGGATAATAAGGGCTTTAAGTCTGTGCTGGTAGAGGGGATGAACTGTGCCTGAAGAGGTGCAGGATGACTCTGTGTAATTGGGGTTTCTCACTCTCAATAATACATTTACAGGCAAAGCATTCACTGTCAGAATAATGAGACAGAAACAATTTTAACCCTTCCTACCTTTGTTTTGAAACCACTTGCTCATATCAAAGACTCCCTAGATCTCCCATTCCTCTGCTTCATCCCATAGAAAAATCCTAAAAAGACGTAAATCTTCAAAAAGGAAGTTACACCCACATGGATAACCTGCAACAGGAACATCTGTCTCAGACTAACTACCCTCATGCATGAGTTCACCTTGTGCATGTAAATGCTCAATGGTATTTCCCAGCACCCAGACAACCCAAATGAAATTAGAGTCACATGTAATGGGCTTACATCCCGGCCCAGCATCTGTTCCAGGGAAGCAGAGCAGATGTCTCAGCACATCTTCCTCCACAGGGGCAGATGACTATTTGCCCTTAGTGTGGCCATTGATTAGTTCAAGGACGGATTGATTTAATGCTGCAGAAAGCACAAGTCTTCACTATTCATTCTGGATACTGCAGTGTTTGCCACGGAGAGCCTACATGTTGCCCAAACAAGATGAAGTGGATAATAGGATTATTCCCTAAGACAGGGCTCTGCTGGGGGATGCTACTTCAGATAATGTTTCTCAGGGAGGTCTGCTGGTTTCCCAAGGCTTGTGTGAACTTAGGTCTTCTAGAAGTCTCCATCTCTATGAAACTTGGTTGAAATCCATGGTTTAAAAACTTAAGAGAAAGCGGACACCGATGGCAGGAACACTTTCTTCCTTAGAAAGTGACACTAAGCATCCTATTCAGATTTAACAGAGCACTTAATCTAAAATGAGAAAACACACATATTTGTCCCAAAATAATAGCATAAAATAGCAGCATAAATTTCAGCCAACTTGGCTATTTCTCTTCTGATCCCTCCCTACTAAGTCCTTGCTGTAGTCAGGCTTTTATAAGCAATAACATGCCTTGCACCTTCCAGGGATGCCAGAAACCCGTCCATGAGCATCTATGACGTGTCCTTCTGCCTGCAGCCAATATTCCTCTCTTCAGGAAGGAACTTTCCTGGAAGCAACTATAACTCCTTCCACTGGGTGAGTCTTTTGGTCCTGCTTACCCCATATCGCACCAGTTTCAGTAAAGAACCAAACTGACGATGCCTCTCGTAACTGGAAACAGCCACAAACAGGAAAGGTGAAGTGCTCAGCATCTTACAGCAGCATCTTTGCACCCACTAGGATGACTTGATACAAAGCAGTTTTATTAAAAGATACAACCTCCCTTTTCACTTTACACACATACAGCTAGCTTGTAGCCTTCCCACTCCTAGTCTCTTCAAAGTAGGTAACTGTAACTAAGCAGAAAATATGTATTTTTCATCAGGAATAGTTAGAGCACATAAAGAATGATAAGTTTTAAAGCAGGGCTGAGGACTTCACTTCAGAGTTACAGAAACTCTTTCATGACATGCGGTCACCTCATTGCACCCAGTTTCCTGGCAGTTTACGGACACAGTCATTGGCTAATCCGAGACCGGGAGCCCTTTCCAGCCACGGGAAGGCCCAGTCCAATGGCTCTTTCTTCGTGGCCACAGCACACTTTGGCCAGCTCAGTGTCCTGCACCACTTTCTTATTATTCCTGCATGTTTAACATGTCGTATCTGTACCCACAAGAGACACACGGAACAAGGCTGTGACAAGGAAAACGTAAGGGTATGAAGCTTCCCGTCCTTACCAGGCTCACACAAACTTTGCTCATGCTGCTATTTGAGGCTGTTCTCGACAGCAGAAACAACATGCAAGAGCTCTGTGTGCTGTGGGGTTCGCTAGGAGCGGGAGAAACCAAACTGCCACATGCAGGGACCTGGATAGAGCCACAGCCTCCTGGCTGCCCGAGGCGGCCACGCCGGACCCAGGCCGCCTCACTGATGGGGGTGACATCCTACACGCCGTCATCTCCGTGGAGATCCCGGCCCGGATTCCTTGGCACGTACACAGGGTGCCCCAAACACATAATTTGCAATGCTGTCCTGCTGTCTCCAGAGGGCTGAGAGATCCTCCTGCAGACTCTGTGACAGAGCTGTCAGCTAGAGAAGCAGATGGAACAGACAGGCTGGTAAACGCTCCCGCACCTCCCAGGGCTCGTCCAGACAAAGACAGGGACACGTCAGTAGCCTTCCCAACCCTGTAGCTTCCAGTTCCAGCATCTCCTACACTCTGAGCTGCCAAAAGCCTAAAAGGCAGTCCCAGCACCTCACCGATGGTGCATATTGCACACGGGAGACTCCACGTACCCGGAGAGCTGGAGTGTTGTAGCCAAGGTGGCTCCAGCACCACTCGAGTTGTGCCTTATTGACTGACTGCCGTTGTACAGTAGCTACTTTCGTGTTTACAGCTGAATAAGGGGCACAGAGGTTGCTACATGCAATGAATCTTGATGCATTAGCCACAAAGGAGGAAAGTCCTTATCATTCAGCCAGCATCTGCCTTTGTCTTCAGCTCCACAGGTTGCAGGAGAAATAAATTCCTAGCTACAGTGTCTGGTTAGCACTGCCATGTGAGGAGAACGAAAAGTCATTTTGATGGCAGAATAAGAACATGCATTTGCAAATCCAGCCACATTATCAGAAATTCTGCCAGCTTGCACAGGAAACAATGCAAAAAGACAAATTACTATCGTTATCTATGGCACCCTTTAGTCAATATAACAGCAGTAATACACTGAACCCATCTGGTTTATAGTGGGATGAAATAGAGATTCCAAAGCAAGATTGCCACTGAATGTGCACACACACACAAATTCAGGTAAATGCTATCATTTTTTCCGATAAAAAACCTAACACCTAGAATTCAACAGTTCCAGCGCAAAACACATTGATGGTAAGTGTACATTCGCTCAGAAGGAACAGGGTACTACAGAGGAAAGAGCTCTGCTCTGCAAAACCTCTCACTTTACCACTTGTTCTAAGTGATGCAGTTTTGCTTATACCTAAAACACATATAATTTTCTAAAATGAATACAAGGGAAGGAATGTTAGTCACTCAGGAGAAAAGAACTTCCTCCTCTTGTGGATTTACATGGATCGGGGATATGGCAGTGACACCCAGAATAGATTTCCTGCATGCTGTAATGAGCGGAGGACAGCCCAGCTCCTCGTGCACTCGCAGTTTGGGTTCACAGAGGCTCGCTGGGGAGGAGCTGCTTGTGCCTTAGTCCCCCAGCCTTAAATCACCGGTGCCCAACCCAGTGATGGCACCTTCATCACCTGAGGAAGCTGCACCTTGTGGGTGACAGCCCGTTGCTAGTGACAGCAACCACAGCAGTCTCGTGGGGACCCCGTTCCTCGCAAGCTAGGGCTTGGAGCGAGGGCTTGCAAAGGTCTCTCTACTGCCCTAACCCCTGTGACACGTTGGGCATCGCTGCACGGTGTCCTGCGGACCAGCGCTCCCATTGTGCTTCTTATGTAAAATTTATTACGACAGTAGAGCTAGTGATAGCAATCTGCACATGGATTTGAACTTCCTCAGAATAATACAACCTAAAATACAAGATGCCTACAGGCCTTGGCTCTCTTCAGCTACTAGTGCTCCATCACTGAGGTGCTATCTGAGAGTTAGCCTGAGGGTGAGAAACTCAGTCGGAGATTTATATTGTGCTTTGCCCTTAACTTTGTGTCTGCTCTCAGCTGCTTTAGCGGCCTTAAACAATTTCTCTATTTTGTCTTTTCCAACTAGAAAGTGTATCAGCATTTTTGTACTACAGCACATTTCCCTAATCTCTCTCTTTCTCAGAGCATCCTGCTTGAAATTTCGGAGCTACTATGATATCTACTTCTGTGCCAAATGATCTTGCAGAAGACGACCCCCTAAAGCAGATGGGTTAGGTCTCATCTGTGCCACAGTATTCGATGCTTTATAGAAAAAGATAGGTCAACTTAAACAAGATTCAAAATGCAGAGAGGAAGTGATTCTCCCTCTGGTGCAGACCAAGTTCTAGCAGACACCCAACGCTGCAGAGCTGCACAGAAAGCCCAGACTAGCAGGAGCACTAAAGCACCAGCTAGTTACACTTGAAAGAGTTTCACCCAAGCTAGTACATCTCGTTTCTGAGTTTGCATTGAGCTTGGACTACCGCTCTGCTCCATCTGTAGTGTTACTGGCATCTCTGCACAGCACTACGCTTTGCGTTTCCATTACCTCTCTGACATTAACAGGGTGCCAAGAGGTGTCTTCTTAGCAAGCATTCACTGATCTCTCCCTAGAAGGAGCAGGTCCTTCTAGCCACCAAGACACACATTTATGAACAATATTAAGCTGTGAAAAGCTGGAAAAAAAATGGAAATAAGCAAATAGTTCCACAGGTACTTACCAGCAGTATGTCTGTCACAACAGCCCAGTTTACAGATAAAAACAGTTCTCCAAATGCAATAAAAACCTGCCAAAAAAAAAAAAAAGAAAAAGAAGAAAAGCAGTGACTGCACACATTGACTTTCTTTAGTGCAAAGGCAACAGCAGGCTCACTGACTATGCTTGTCTCTATAGGAGTTGCTGTATGCACCCATCTCTATATATTATTCATCTGCTCTGTCTATGCTTGCAAACACTGTCTTCACTTGCAGAGAAAAGTAACCAGAGAAGGTACAGGAGTTGCTCTGTGGCATGAATCCTTGGCAGAAGAACCAAAATGGGAATCATGATATCACCCTCCCCAAATAACCTGCAGTTACCACTGTATTTCACTTCCAGAGGGAAAAAGTCTCCTGGAGATGGGCAGCCTGGAAAGCTTGGTGACCTGTGGGAATTCCCTAATTCACCACAGCTGGAGACCCAGCCATCAGGAAAAAGGGGCAGGATCCCAAGAGTTCCTACACCTGTGGAATTGAAAAGGATTAACCCTTCCAGCCAGGCCTGGACACAGACTGAGCAGACTGTCCGGGCTAACCCCTGCTTGAAGAAGGCACAAAAGCTGAGCAGAGAGTTCCAGGTTGCAGAGTCTCTCAGGGAGGCCAGAGTCCCTTGGTGTCTTGTGAACAACCCACACACATCTCTATAGCAGTAGGTGCCAGCATGTTGTTGGTGGGGCCTTTATCACAGTCTTGTATCCAGCTGATGAAAATACAAGCCTCAGAAGAGTCCCAGGAGCAAAATATCAGGTGTTTGCAGAGGGACTGTTCCTTCAACCTGCAAAATCACTGCATCTTCCTGTCACACTTACCCATCTCCTGTACTATATGTGAGTACAGACCTTTAGCCACACATCCATTCCTTCAAATACCTATTTTTTTTTAAATAAATTCAGCTTTTTCAGCATCTATCCTCCACTCATAATTCCTTTTCATTAAATTTTCCAGCAAATGATGGTTTCACATAGACTTTGACTATGTCTTAGCTCCTGGATTCGTATATCCCACTGGCCACCTCTCAAAGTCTTCCCACTCATTTGACCTTGGCTGGCTTGTCCTCGCCAGAGGAGGATGCAGTCATGCTCCTCCAATTCCATGCATGTAGCAATAATAGCCCAGAGGCTCCCAAAATTGGGCCAAACACAAAATGAAACACAGAATTGTCTCAACATTAGAGATTTGGCTCTGCTAGGTTTTCTTCCCATAGGTCTCATGCAGTTTGAAATTGTAGATTTACTAGAAAAATTTAACTGAGACATTTTTGGAAGGTAGTATATCACTCTGCAGAGTGTGTCAAGGTATTTTGTTCTGATCTCCTAAGTGTACCAAGAAAAGATGGAAACATCATATTTCATTACTTTCACCTTCTCCAGAACACACAACTTTTTTCAACGGACTGAACATGTAGAGCTTTGTGGTCTCCACAGGATGCAACCAAAATCATGTCCCAACATTTTGAGAACATTTTGTTTTGTAGATAAGTTTACATTCATACCTACAGCCAGTATAAAGGCAATAGAGAATTGCACTGTAGTCCATGTGAGTGCCAAACACTATTTTTAAATAATCACATGCCTAGGTAAAAAACAAGGTGGTCAGTGGGGCTGGACCTTATTGGTCAGCCATTTCTGTCTTCTCAAGAACCACCCTACCAGGAAGGTGTGTTAGAGACGAGAGCAGCAGAATGTCTTCTCAAAGGCCACTTGCAGGACAAGTGCTGCACTATCTCCTTGTTAGCTTGAGAATTCTGGTGCTTGGAAATATTTCTTCCAGCCTTGGCCATGGCTCATGAAACGCAGCTCATGGCTCCCCTTCATTAGCCACTCAGGCAGCAAAAAGCCCCATACAGAAGCCAGTTTTTGCAAGCTGATGCATATACATGTTTTATCTCTGCAGCTGCCACCCGGCAGAGTGATAGAGACAGGTTTGCTAACATCAGTGTGCCTGAGTAAACAGTGACTGGAAAGGTGGTTTCCTGCTGCCTCCTGCACAACTATAGGATCCGCTGCAGCGGGACCACCGCAGTCCCTGCACCGCTGCGACCGGTGTCACCGCTTGTTTGCAAAGAGAGGAGAGGCAGGGCCGGGGCAAAGGGAAGGCCAGAGTGAGGCAGCTATTGGGGTAAAAATACTGGTGCCTAGACAACAAGCAATTTATTACCATACAGACTGTTGATTTTATGCTGGAACATCTGAATCAAGCAAATACAAAAATAAATAAATAAATAGGCTGAGGCTCTGATTAGGAGACCAGCTGCTCTGCCCTTGGGAAAGAAGCTTAAAGGTGACACTTGTCCTTACCCCAGTGCAGAATTTCCTCTTACACTGCTTGGAACCAGAGTGCTGTTTGCAAGGAGAAAAGCATTTTAAACATTTCAATTTGCTGGCTGTGATAAAAAGTGTATTTTGGAAAAGGGAAATCCAAACTTATATACTGACTCATCTAACACATCGTGCTAAACTAAACAGGTAGTGGAGATTGTGTGCTACACCCTTTAGTGATAAAAAAGGTCAGAGCAGGACTAAGAGGGAGCCTAAGATACAGAGAAAGAAAATGGCTAATTCTTTTGGCACTTAAATCCCTAGATCTCACTTCTTGAGATCCAAAAAAAACAAAAACCACACATCAACCAACCACTTCAGTTTCACATTTTTCTTCATGTACAATTACACACTCATAAAACCATTAGCTTTTTGCAGAAAGGCATTTTTCCATAGGAATACACACTGCCAAGGAGTCAAAAGGAAATTTTATTTAAATAAGCTCTATTCCTAGAAGCAAAAGTGCTGCAAAAATACCCTTTTGCAAAAAAGTGTTGATTACTATAATTAACTTTACTTGGATCCTATTATTTATGTTAATCATGGTAATGGTGACTATGGAGT
>NW_010585334.1:165106-175606 GCF_000705375.1 Tinamus guttatus
AGTCACCTCTTTCAGGGAGTTTTGGGAGCTGTTCATCATTCCAGTAGGTTTCTGTTGTTTTCTTTACTGAGGGCAGAATTTAAGTGATTTATACTTCAGGTTGCATTGCCAAAAGCTTGACTTTGAAGATCAGCTAGTGATTTGAGGCGTTGAAGGTGATGGCTAAATTATTCTTAGTGAGAACTGCACGTATTGTACAGTCCCTAGAACACCAATTTTAAGTATTCAGGGAGCAAAATGCAGTACGCATGCTAAATTAGCTACATTTAAAAGTCACGGCATTAAAAATTTACATAAGATTGAGGCTTCTTTAAACTAGATTTTTGGATAGGAAAACTCCAGCTTCATGCAGCTGACTACATGGGTTTACTGTTGTCTTCTTTGGTGTGTAGGGAGGCTGCATAGTCCCAGTGTGTAACACTCCCTGATTGCCTGTTCCCTTTACTGTTCATGCACATGAGGAGAGGAGAGACCAAACCCTGGGCAGCGCCAGGGCCCTGTGTTCGAGGTAGCCAGCAAGCTGAGCACTATCACAAATCACTGAAGGATCCTACTGGCCTAGATGGCCACAACCAGAGCTACATAGAGGCACAGGGCAGAAAGGAACATGCTGGCAGCACAGATCAGAGGATCCGCTTTATTGTTAATCTTCCTTAACCTTCTTGCAACTTCTGCTCCAGCAACGACACCCAAGATTCCTGTCCCAATGGTGATGCCTCCAAAGATCAGGCTGGTGACAAAGCAAAGGATTCAGCTGAGCAGAGGAAAACTGTGCAGTGGAAAAAGCGTGGTGTTACGTGCACCACTGTTAGCTTACACCTTCCGCTTCAGCCCCATATTTCACCCCACACAAAATGGAGGAGTCTGTAATGGATAACTTGATTTTGACGCCTCTTGATCCAACCCTCCCTGTCCTTCTAAAGGGATTCAACCCCCAGCCTCAGGTGCCTCTGTGCTGCTGCTCTGCCGCTCGCAGAGCCGGCGCTGCACACCTGGCTTCACGGAGGATCCTTCTCCGTACGAGCTGCCCGGGACACGCAGGGGTTTAGAAGAGCTGCAGTCACATTGCCTAACCTAGGAACCCATCTGCTCAATCATCCCTAACACAGATGGAACAACTCTGTGTCACAATCTGCTGTCTTGGAAGAGATCCTTTCACAGAGGATCACATACACCTAAACCAGCGTGGCCCTCCAGTCAGCACAGCTGGAATGAGTCACTCCAGTGCTGGGAACCAGCTACCACCTCCCCAAGCAGCAGGAAGAAACCCCGAGCGCGGGGAGCGCTGCCAGCGTTTGCTGAACGCTGAATTTCAAGTGCCTGCAAATGCAGACGTGCTCCCCGGGAAGGGAGAGTTCGTGTGTTCAGAAAGCACATGTTCCAATTGCTTAGAAAATTTACCTTCCAAAGGGACTTCCACAGAGGCTTTTCTCCGTGTCCCTGATGAGATCCTAATGACAAAGCGAGTCCCTTGAAACAAGCCCAGTGATGCCACTGGCTGTTTAATGCATCATGAGGCAGGCAGGTACAGAAGCATAATGTCCTGAGCACAAGTGCTTTTAAATATTTCAGAGTGCAACATGGGGTAAGTTCCGTACATTTTCCTAAGCTTTATCTGCCTGCAAAGCAAATAACCAGCTAGGTTCTTTAAACTGTAGTGCATCTATCTTTTCATTTCCTCCTCTTCCCTTTTTTTTTTTTGGAAACAGACGGTATGTATTTTTTTCTGCATTCTGATCCATCACTCATTATAGCTTGTTAAAGACAATATAGATTGGACAGGGAGGATACCTGTTTTACAGATTTGCCTGGCAGATGCAGATCCCAAGGTGACATTAGTTTATCTGAGCATTCAAGGAATTGTGCTTAGATGATTCGTATGCTACAAGCCCCAGCTGAACCAAAGCTACTGCTGGGAGAAAAAGGAACAGCCAACGCTGAATTAGAGCACAGTGTAATTGATAGGCAGAAGGAGAGCACAGCAGCCTGGGCCTGGGGAAGCTGCTATGGGGCCTTCAAGGCTCAGAGAAGGCCCAGGGGTCTGTGTCCCTGCTCTGAGGGGGCTGCACAAGAACAGCCCTTCAAGCCTCCCAGCACCTCTTTATCTGCCTTGAAAGAGCTGAGCCCTGACCCAGCTGTGGTGCCACTGGAAGCTGAACTTCCAAGGAGTCCAAGTGACACAGCCCTGACCCTTGAACAAAGCCTGCAACTGCTGAACGGCCACAGAGGATAATATCCTTAAAGCATCCCTGGGCAAACACAGGAATGTGCAGCTCAGATCTCCCAGCACTGTCAATTACATGTCTCACCTAGCTGTTTATATTATGCTTTTTTCCTATCCCTCTGGAATAGCAGTCTAAAACCAGCCTTATGCTGCCTCTGGCAGTAGCTTATGCCAAGGTTATTTTTAAAGCATCCTGTAAGATGCACTACATGAGGTTAAATTATCAGGTGCTCCCTTTTACTTCCCTGAAGACCATGTCTGCTCTAGCAGCACTACTGTAGAATAATAATTTAGAAGTTGGTTTAGAAAAATAGCCCATGAACTAACAACTTAAAAATGGACGTTTTAAAAATATACCCAAGGTTCCGCTTTCCTTCCCTGACTACACTGAGCTCAAACAAATAATGTGACAGTGGTGGCATCCATGGAAGGACAATTACATTTACTATTTAGGGACCTATGGAGAACTTTTCAACATACTTTCCATTACCCAAAAATTGGCAGTTCCCCTCAGACTAGGCTTAAGTCTGCACTGGAAACGGATGAAGATGTATATGTTTACGGCCTTCCTGCAGTGCCATCTCCTGTCAAGCCAGCCACCTGAATACCCCCCAACTCAGAAACCTCTTTAGAGTTGACTTAATTACTGGGAAAAGCAAGAGCACCCAGTTACCAGAAAACATATCCAACGTATAATTACTGCTTTTCCCCTGAATTATCTGGAAAGAGAATACAGTAAGCAATTAGTTCCTGGAAACACATCAGGAAGCAGGGACCAGAACCAGGATTGGGCTGGATATGCAGTCGTCAGGGGTCAGTACATAGCGAGGAGGATTCCAGCCCTTGCTGATGCTGAGGGGAGCTATGAAGATTCCCAGTCACATCCTCCCCTCAGTCCTTGGAAGCACTAGGCAGCGTTTCCGCGCAGGTTTCCACGGCTGTGCACACCTCACCTGTTGGATGAATTGCACGACTCTTGGAGACACGGGGATACGAGGCCCTGGACAAGCTGAGCCCTGTAGAGAAACAGCGGCACCCACAGGCCCAGCGCTCCGGTCACAAAGGCCATGGCAGTCAGACCCAGGGTGGACCACACAAAACTCCAGCTGAAAGGCACAAGAAAAATGTCAGGGCAGTTTGAAAGAAGAGGGAAATCTGAAGAAAAGGGGAAATTCTACCGATTTCCAGGATTTCAATATCCAGAATTTCAAGCGGTAACAAAACAATCTTTTCAGAGATTTTGTAAGCAAAAGTTTTAATTTGGATGAGGCTATATCTTCCTGGGCAGTAAAGTGGTACTTAAGGGAGCAACCTATCAATTTCATGTTACACCCTGTTCCTGAGCTTTAGCAGATCTCATTGTCCGCTTTTGCTAAGGCAATTTCTGTAAGATTTTTGCTAAAGAAACTACAGTAATAGAGGGTGGACAAATAGGAGCTTGGATGAAAATCCAATCTACCAGTTAGAAAGCTCTGAATCCTTCAGAGGAGATGACGGCAAAGCAAGGTGAAGTCCCAAAAAAGCAAGACAGGCTTTGTCCATTAAAGCATTTGTCTTGGATCCCTGGGAAGCGGCTTGCGAGCGCGGAGCAGGGTCTGGCACAGGTGCACAGCGGCACCTGCTGTTCCCAAACCCCATCCAGCTCCTCCTCCTGCCTCCGCAAGGGCTTCCACTGCGGAGAAACCTGCTGCAAACTGGATCTGACTTTGTCCTGCAAACCAGCTCATGCTGAATTTAATTTCTGGGAGCTTACGAGCAAGAGGTCATTGCCATCTACAGGTTAGCTGGTTACAACACGTGTAATTACTTTACAAACCATACTGGGGTCTCTTCCACAGCATTCCTGTAAAGCAGTGGAAGAAGGATTTTGTTAACGATGTTTCAATCATCTTGTGTGCAGCATGTGATAGAGGAGTGCACTGGGGTTTGATGGCCATCATTCTCCTAGTGAAATGGCCATTTCTGATGAAGGGAACTTTTGTAGCTAAAAACCACATACTTTTTGCAAAGCGATAGCACATCTTTGCACCAAGTTGTCTTGCCAGTTCCCTGTACTCCTGGTTTTTCAGCTGCTACTCGGATTGTGCCGGAGATGCTAAGTGCTCTGTGTGCTTCTGTCCTCCTCTGGGTTCTGCGAGGGACAACCAGGATCAGAAGAACAAGGGCTAGAGCTCCCAAGCAAGGAGTTACCTGTAGAGATAGGGCTAGTTAGATCAGAGATATCTTTCTTGTATTGAAAACTTTTTAACTATTCAAATTTAGTGTTAGAATTACATATGGGAGACACTGCGTATATGCTCAGAAATAGATATGACTTGCTGTCTGTAGGTCATATTTAAAGGAGGAAGAGTGACTTTTGAAGACTTATGGAGACTTCTGAGTAAAGATTAGATTCCTCTCCAATCATTAGACACATGAAGACCACCTCTGATTTTGAGGAAACATGTGAGAAAAGAAAACTACACTGGCACAATCAGTGCATTAATCATCAATGCAAGGATCACTGATGCAGGAATAAAAGGTTATTATTCCAGCAGACATCCTTCCTGACTCATCCTGTTTTTTCGGGTTCATTTTATAGATAAGTTAGGAAGATGTCACAGAGCCTTTTCAAAGGATTAGGTGTTCAGTATGGGCAGACATCATGATGACGTGATGAATCCCTCAAATAACAGAAGTTGTTCCCAACTTTATTTCAGAGAACAAATAAAGAGAGTCTGATTCCCGCTCTCTGTTTCCTGGAGAACAACACTGGAGCCACCAGGAAGAGGATAATTTAATTTCATTTGCCTCTATTTGAGGAAGTCTGGGTCTACTAGCAACCATTACAAGTGTAGGTTCATTTAGGATCAGACAAGTTCTTCCACCACTCACCAATTTTAACCCAGTGAAGAAGAATATCCAAACTCCAGCCAAGATTATGGTTTTACAGTGTTCCATGAGTGAACGTAACTTACCCTGAATGCCCAGTGCCAGTCTCCTGTGGCATCTGCCATGCTGGATGCCAGGACATAGCCCAGACCACTAAAAGCGAGAGAAAGGGATAATCAGTAAGCACTAATGAATTTCAGTTGTCCAAAATGGCACATCTCACCACTATGCAGAGCACAGAAAAGCAAACAAAGACCGACTTCCACACACAAATTTCTTTTAGTACTTCAATATTTTATTTAAAATCTACCAGTTTTCTGAGTTTTGGTTCTCCATTCTCCTTGAAAGTATAAACCTAATCGGCTCTACATAATCATGCTAATGAAGTAACACATCCTCGTGCAAGGGCTTGAGATATATTTAAAAAAGCTACTTAATTGAGGCTTAAAGGGTGTCAAAATGCTGGCCATGTCAGAGAGAATTAAAAACAAACAAACGCCCCCCACACACACCCAACAATATACCACTAAGCAAGAAAACCCACCTTCCAACTGGAATGAAGATGTAGAAGACAGATAGCATTGTGGTCCTTCTTCCTTCCTCAAATAGGTCTGCAATGATGGTAGGTGCTATCGTGGAATAACTAGCTGTGCCAATGCCAACTAGTCCTCGTGAAAGAAAGAATATCCAGGAATACTGTGGAAAGAGGTAATTCCAAAAAGCATATGAAAAAAAAACTTACTTAGAGGTGCATTTTTTGAGTCAAATGTACCAGAGGAGATAAGAATTCAGCTGGCTTTTGCATATGTCTAAATTACCTCCTCTCACATCTGCCTCCCCAGCCACTGGCCTTGGGACCTCCTGCACTGTAGTGCTAACCTGGAGAGAGTTAGAGGATATGGACAACAGGCCGTAGGTTAAGTCCTCTACACCTCAGTGACCCCATCAGCAAGAACATGGGACAGAACTAAGATCCCAGCAACTGCAACAGTAACGTCCAGTCACTCCACTGCCTCCTCTAGGCCTCACCATCCCATAAGGCTTTCCAGCTCTCTGGTAGCTTTTCCAGAAATGATCACAGGACGGCTCCATCAATTCCAACAAACCTTAAGCAGATTATTTTGGTAGAAATCCCTAAAAAGGCAACATACCGATTCATTGATGAACGAACTGCCTAATGTTACCCCAGACCAGAAGAAAATACCAGCCCCAAGGATGATTTTCCTATTTCGACGGTCGCCAAGGTATCCAAAGAAGGGGGCAGCCAGCATGTAACACAAGATGAAGACTGCAAATCAAAGAAGAAGCAAAGACAATATTATCATAGAATCATAGAATGCTTTCAAGTTATTCTCACTGTGCTCCGCACCCCTCAGACAAAGCAGTTATTTTTTAGGGTGGAGGTAAAACATGGGTGAATTATCCCAGTCCGGTATTCCTTAGTTGAAAAATTCCTTTATCTTTTATGAATCACACGATGTGGGATTTTTAAAGGACTGTGCTTCACTGTTCCTGGAGACTAGGGCTTTTAGTTTCAAATATTAGTCAGCCTTCCCACAAGAGGAAGTGAGCAACACCACACACACCAGAAGGAGCTAACAGAAATAAGTTACCTGAGGGTATTAGGAACAGACTACATCAATGCAAGCAAAGTAAGTCATAAAGAGAGTCATGGAATAAAGAGAACTTTTTACCTGTTTGCAGGAGACCTGCACCCCCATCACCAAGCCTGAAGTATTTTTGGATGTCTAACAGGATGCCTGCAATAGAGTCACACACTGAATGACAGCGAAGTCCCCCGCTCCCTCCCTGCGATTCTGTTCATTTGTCAGCTCAGAGATTTACTCCAAGAGGAGGAGTTGCAAGAACTGCTGTACATTTAGCCTGGTGGCTTACATGCAAACCTACCACGAGACCCATGCAGAATAAAAGTTGCTTATCACTATAGATATGATTCATGGTCTTCTACTGTGTAGAAGTTATGAGAATCAGTTTACCTAGTACTTCAGTCACAGCTGTTCTGTTTCTCTGGCACCATCAGTACATCAGCATATGAACAGTTAACAGAGGAGACTTTATAGTTGTTTCTCAGTGAGGCTCTGACATATTCTACATTCAGGGTTTTTCTAATTGGTATCACAAGTTTAAGTCAGTCAGTGATTTCGTGCAGAGTGACAAATAACTTCTGAAGATCTGTCTTTGGCAAGATGTTGAATAATTAAAACAGAGCAAACTAGACTCTTCTATCTAATATTTCCTAGTAGCTGATAGCAACACACAGAAATATGGTGCAACAGGAACTTCACTTTGGACTAACACAGTATTTAGTACAAACCACAGCTAATAAAAGACTTGATAGGAACTGCAGCTTCAGCGCAAAGTCCATTTCACACGCACACCAAGTTACCTCTTCCACATAACTGAAATAACTGAGCTAGCTTCAGACAAAAGCATTAAAGTGGCAAATATGCAGCTCAATTCTACCACAGGAGGAAAAAAAAAAAAAAAAAAGCCTATATTGCTATTGTATAAACTGGGGGGGGAGATTTCCCCATGGCCCACGTGGTCAGAGCGTTAACTGAAAAGTGGCTCAGTCCTATATTGTAATTCAAGTCTGGTATGCAAAAGACCTGGATACCAGCCCAAATCTGCTTTAGGATTTCTGTATGTCCCTGCAAGTATCTCACAGAGAAGCAGCTGAGCCCGTTATCTCATAACTACCTTTATTTCATAAACCTTCCTGAAAACGTTCAGCTCCAAGCATGGACAGGAGCCAAAGAATAGCTGGAAGCCGGGAACGAACCAAACGCCGGCTGGTGCCCAACACCTCTGTGCACAGGTGCTCCCACCAGCCTGGTCCTGCCCCAGGTTTCCTCCTCTCCCAGGAAGGAGATTGGACAACAGGATTCATACGTTGATTTTTTTTTTCTTTCTCTCTCTCTCTTTTTTTTTTTTTTTTTTTAAACGGTTGCTCTATTGCAACGTTGCCCAGCGTGCACCCCCGCTCGCTTCCTTCCCTCTTACACATGCAGTTAAGGAATGTTCAGAAAAGAAAGGTTGGAACTCCTAATCCCACAAACCTCTCAGGTTTTAAGGATACAAACTGAATGACTTACATTTCTAGGTGGTCTAGGATGAATCATTTGTGTAGGAACACTAGTTATTAATCCTACATATAACAATCCATCTCTGGGGCTTTTTTCAAGGTTTTAAAGGATTTATGATTTCCAAGCCACTCAGAAGTAAGATATAGCAAGCTTACAGCAGGTTCTGTTTTTTTTTTTTTTTTTTTTTTTTTTCCTCTCCTAATGTCCAAATCAGCCCCCAGGAAGCATAGTAGGTTCTTTAGGAGTGAAGCTAAGCAGAAAAATTTTTGTAAATCTCCATTTGCACAGAGGGAGGGAAACGAATTTCTCACTACTTTACTGGAAGCGCTACCTTGTTGTCCATGTTGTCTTAGGTCAAAAATAAAAGAACAAGAAACAATGAGAAAAAAAAGAAAATATTTTGAAAGAAGGTTATATTTCATTAGTTAAGTAGGTGGTAGGTGTTGCTGAGGGACCCGAGCCTCTGTTCTCTTTACACAATCAAGTTCTACTCCTCATTATCAAAATCTCACTGTTTCTATCAAATCAGAAAAAAGTCCAATCTTCTCTAAGCAAACTTGCACAAAGATAATATTGTTGTAATTTTAATGGAGAAGAATCACATCACTATTCTGCAGATAAAGGATGGCTACAACTAATCTATTAGGTCCAGGGAAGGCATGGTAAGCTGCTGTGCAAAACAAAGAGAAGCTTCTTAGCCAAATCTCTGCAGACACAAAAATAGACTTGCTGCCCTGTAGGCTCAAGTCTATTTACAAGAGGTTTAGTTTTAAAAATATAAATCTTACACATTTCACAGGCATGATTTTTATAAGCACTCCATTAACTGTTAATAACTTTACATTATCTGTTGGCCTTTTAAGATTTATAACTGGAAATTTCATGACCAACAGGCCTAAGCAGATTAGTGAGAAAATTAAACAGGCGTAGAGCATATCATTATAGTATAGAGCATTTCATCATAGTATAGAGCATTCATAGCCAAGGAGTAAGCAGAGCTATTGAGAACTTCAATTTCTTTTTCCCTAGAAAGAGAAAATAAATCCTCACCTGGTACAATGAACCAATCCATGAAGTTTATTAAATTTGCATAGCATAGCACACCAGCTACCATGTAATCTCTCTTTGCTGGACTGTGTCTTGGCACTGACTCGCAGGGGACGTGTCTTGAACGTGCTGCAGTAGCTCCATAATTCCGCTCATCCAGAGGCAGCGGCAACTGCAAGGTTGTATTTTCATGTGTTTCGGGGTTCGGCATGTTTCCCGGTGCAGAAAGTCACCGTATAACACCAAGTGTTTTCTCGGGGCACTAAGCTGTGAGCTGATTTTGCATTCAGGCTATGAGGAACTTGGGTCTCTGTAGTCATTTCCGGCAGTGAAGTCCAACCACTAACACTTGAAATTAAGTGATCCTTGGAGTAGGAAGAACCTCACAAAAAAGAACTTTGGGCCTGTGTTTTGGCTAAAGCATTTCTATGCTTTATCCTGAACAAAAGCAAAAGTAAATTTAAATACATGCAAAATGATCCACCGCATCTCAAACAGAAGGGTGGAATTTTGTCATGAACTTGGACACACTGCATATGCAGAGTTAATAATCATCTTTTCCGAGGGCTCAGTAAGTTTCTAAAGCTCAAAGCAACCTTTCTAAAGGGAGAGGAAAAGAAAAAGAAGCTGGTTTACTACATGAGACAGTTGTCTTGGACTGGAGCTCTCGTTTACCACAGGCTTCCTGTGCCATCCTTGATAAGCTCAATAAGCAACTTGATTTCCCGTCGCCTCAGATCTTTAGAAAAAGAGCAGACCAACTTTGCCCTTGCCACCTGATCGGTCACTTGTGCTGCCTGCCATCTGCATATCACGGGTCACCTCTGCCCCCACAATAGAATTTTTCAAAATAAATAAATAAATAAATATTAAAAAAAAAAAAAGAGAGTTTTCAGCTCAAATCAGCAATTTAAGTCCAAACTTATATTCTGGACTAAATTCAGATTAGTACGGGGAAGAGGTGCTTTGCACCAACCAACCACAAAAACCCCAGAATGTTACGACAAGGAAGGAAGATAGAGATGGAAATTGAAAACCACGTGCACTCCCGCTGGAACTGCACATATTCCACAGCTCTTAACGGCATAAGAAGATTTATTTCTCTTTCTTTCCGCAAAGGGGCGCAAAGCGAACATAAAAAAAGGGGAGTTCGGGTTCTTCCAGGGGACACAGGTCCCTTTCTCCCCCGAAGAGGGGTTTAGATGTGGATTAGGGGTGTCGCGCCCCGCTCCAGCCTGGGGAAAACGAAGC
>NW_010585334.1:175672-187905 GCF_000705375.1 Tinamus guttatus
CCTGGCTGCTCGCACACAACGGGTTGTCAGGCGTAGGAAGCGAAGTACACGGAAGTTGTACTATTTTTGTCACCTCTGGTGCCTTCAGAAGTAGCGTGGTGGTGGCATCTGGGGTCAAACACTTCGAATGTCCACTGAGATTCTGGGGCACATGTGCTCAACTCCTGGCATCTCAGCTTGCTGTTTATAGGGAGTTAAAAGCAGATTTGTAACTATTGTTGTTATGACTCAATACCACCTAAAGTGGAACTTCCAAGTTTCCAACACCACGGGTAAGCGAAACTGAAAATGCTTCCTCACAAGCATCAAGCCACCAGCTCTAAACTCTTCCTAAACCCTCCATCTCCCTTTTCCTTAAAGCTTCTGCTCACCTTCAATGGAGCTGGTGCAACTGCTCTGCTGTGGGCCCAGGCCTGTGTTCTGAATACCCCCTTAAACATGGTTATCTGAAGTCCCACTGCAGCCTGCCCTGCAATCTTGCACTTCTTCAGCTAGCTGTGCTTCTGTACCGCTCTCAGCCACATTATCTTGTGGGCTTTAGTGCTGAAAATACTAAAAATCCACTGAAATTAGTAGTACCAATCGTTTTCCTTGCTCATTATCCTCCCTTTCTCCCCTACTGCGGTGTCCCAAGCCATATTCCTCTATCCGCTCCATTCTTTGCTACTAGATACAAATTCACAGTTGCTTCTAAGAGGCCCTCTGTGATTTAGCCTTACTCTAGCAGGTTTTATAGACATCACTTTTAGTCTGATAGTGACTCTGCCTTTAACAACCTATCAGTCCTTTTCTCTGACTAAGAGTTTCATGTTCCAACATGCTGCTCATCCAGCCAACTCCATGCCAAAATATTCCTGCAAAACTCTGTGTCATGAGTTACTTTTCCCACATGGTCTGCAGAACGCCACTCTGCAACACAAGTCAAAATTACAGCTCATTTCTCTATTGCCAAGTATTTTCCTTCCTTACTTATTCATTTCTGTCAGCTAGATGGGAACTGAATGTCTTGGAACAAAGACCAGCGTTTGCCTGCCTAGCATGGGTGTGAGGTGCCAATGCAACAGAAAAGTAGCTTTGGATCCCTCTCATGCTCCAGTCACCAGGTTCAATCTCCTCGTGGTTCAAGCAAGCATTAGATCCCACAGCTGTGTCATGCAAAGGGTCACCAGCAGTTAAGTCCTTCTACGGCAGCAAATCAGAACCTGTTTATTCGAGACATTTGGCACTAAGCCAGCCATGCAGCAACGTATTTTCTTATACCATTCTGCATCTGGCTGTGGTGCCAGCAAGATGTTTTGACAGCTGGACCTGCCAAACGCAGCTGAGACTGCGCAGGTGAGCGCTGGGTGACCACGGGAGCTGGCTGACACTCAGCAGGTCGAGCCGGGGAAGTTTTATGTGCTTAGGAAGCACCTTGAGAGCGTCCAAAGCTCTTGCCGACTGCTTGCTCAGCGCGCCGTATGTGTCCTGGCATGCACCGAGCCCCTGGGGCTCAGCAGGACCCGAGGGGGAGGCACTGCCCTTGCGTGGCCACCACCCTGTCCCCTGGTGCCGTCCTTGCCAGCGAGGGAGACACTGGTGTGAGCAGGAGGGAGCTCATGAAGAGCTGCTGTGTGCGCTCAAAGCTCTGCTGAATGAACCAGCCACGACTCAGGGCACAGCAGCCCCCGGGCCGTTCCTGCCACTTAGGCTAAACCCAGGTAAGAGGCTGCTGATGGAGAGGCCGTGCTGCCACCTAGACAAGGGTACAGACAGCTGGCATGAAAGACTCTGGCTTTCCCTGGAAGGATTTCCAACTATCTACTACAAAATGCCTTTGAAAGTATTTATTTATCCACATATCCCTTGATGGGCAAATGTCCTGCCACCTCCATGAACAGCTTTGAAGTTTTTGTCTTTCTTAAAAACCTAGGTCAGAGGGGGAAGGCTAACCAAGCTGTCAGAAAGACACAAGTTGAACAATATTTTGCTATCCTGATTAACTCCAAACCATTTCTGTACATATAACAACAACAAGAGTGATTTAACTTACTGTAGATCAAACAGCAACAGCATTTATGAAAGAATTGGATATGGAAGTAGCATTCTTTGACGACTTGATCCACCAGTGCTGATTTTCCAGGTCTCCCAGGCAGAGAACAAAGTAGCCACAGAATACCTGCTCGTGCGCATTCACAGTATACATGGGAATCACCTGCATCTTGAGGTGAGTATATTATTACTATAGTGAGTATAGTCACTACATATTTTAAACCTATATGATGAAAGCAAATTCATAAACTATGGGAATTCAAATTCCACTCCAAATTGCAATACGCTTCACCACAAAAATTAATCATTTAGTTACTTAGTAAATTTAGTGCCTGACAACATCAGAAAACAGAATTTAACATAATTCAAATAAATGCATGCACAAACCTTTCTGAAAAGCTCCAGGAATGCACAAAGACAACAGCGATGACTGCGGAAGAGCTGCAGAAGACAAGAGATGCAGGGAAGAGGCTGTGCTCTAAGCTCTGTCACTGTGGTCTGCATTTGAATGCAACTGCAGAGTAAACATTTTTCCCCTTCTTAACTCTGCCTAGAATGATAAAATTTAATGACAAATTTGAACCTAGGCATTAATACCTGGGCTGCATGTCTGGAGGGAAGGCAGTTTAATGTACAGTTTAAACCAAACAGTGAAAGAAGGGACAGGAGAGCAGGCTCCTCAAGTGATGTAATCATGCACAAAATTGAGCATAGTTTTCAGCTTTGGACATATTGCAGAATCAATCCTGTTCTCACTGAACACAACAGCTCCAAGGGTGACTCACCCACCACCATGTGGTCATGTTTGCTGCATTTGGGTCCTCTTGAGTCTTGACAGCTTTTGTCAAGTTGTTCCTCTCTCGAACATGGACCCTGTACTTGCTGGAAGAGGGTAGCCTACATGGTGGGTTCCTTCCTAGAGGAGATTGACAAACTCTGGACCTGCAGTTTGCTGAGTCTTTGTAGTCCTGTTTAGTTATGACTAAATGGGTCAATGGCTAAAATCATCTGCTTATGGGTTAAAATACTATTATGAAATATTTAGTCTTTTAGAAAACAATTTAATAGCTGAAAAATGGAGCCGCCTACACATGACTGGATTGCAAACAATATTCCTACCTGCAAACTACCTATACTAACAGTAATAACACTAACAAATGACTCATTCCTCAGTTCTCATCTCCCTTGCCTTTGCGTGCATCTCATGAAATGAATATATGGCAAAGGCCTGAAGTGCCCACACTAATAGTGTTTTTAAGGCCAATACACTTCATGAATAGTCTTCTGTTACCACACTTCAGGAAAACCAGCTGGACCACCTGTTTCAGTATACACTTGATGGAAAAGTAACCTCAAAGATTCTCATTCTGTGAGTTTCAGTAAATGCTGCATTTTTAGTTACCATATTCCTTTGGCCTCCTCAGCCCATACTTTCTTTTCAAATTGTCTGTCTTGTGTTATCTGTATAATGCCACAAAATTCCATGTGCATCCGGTATAGGCACAGTTTAGCCTTAGGATAGCACCAGGTAAAATTCACATAGTCTTTATTGTTAGATCTACCTTTGTTCATTGACATTGACAAATAAGCTGCATGTATATACACAGCACTTGGTTCCTGCCTCTGGTTGGGGAAGGAGGCTAGTTCAGACTCTTTTCCTACACCTTTTTATTTAGGAAAAAAAAATATGCATCTTCATGAAAAACTCAGAGGACTTACCTAAGTGACTCATTTCACAGGTTCCATTGTATGCACATAATCTGTCTCAAAGGGTATAGCAGAAGAAATTACTGTTCTGACAAATATCCACAGATCATTAAAAGATTAAGGCATCCCAATACTATTAGTCATTCTCTCCTTGTCCTCTGGAAAAGGAGTGGGGAAAAAAAAAAAAGAATATTTATTGCAAGTGAGCACATTTTGCATTAACATCAGACAGAGGAGGAAGTGGAAGTTGCACATCACTGGATCAGTCTCCTCTTGTAGCTGGGATTTATTCAAGCACAGAAGAGCTCATGGAGGCCACAAGAGGTGAGGCATCATATACACCAGGTATCAAAGATACCCTTTCGCACGCCAATTTAACTGCTCTTGCCTTTACTAGTTTTTACTTGTTCATTTTTACAGGTGCATCTAGGTGGATTTGCTTGCATTTCCAGATTGTGGACACTGCTGCCACAGCAGAATACAGCTGTGAAATCTTCATGGATTTGGGAAGGAAGCCACAGGATTAAATGTCTGTTAACCTATGCTTTGACCTTTCTACCACAGTGAAACACTAATTCCCAGAAGAACCATTAGGTAATCACCGAAGTCTTCACTTTTATACACCAGAGTCCTCTTAATTAAGAGGACAGCGTAACAGATAAGCAATCATTAATTATGAGTAATGACAAACAGAGAAGCAGTGACAGAACAAAAATATTGGCCTTCCCCTCCACGGCCTTTCTCTTCATAGCCTTGCTACCTTCAGACTAAGAGACCATTCTGCTATTGAACACGGTATTTTAGTCACTATGGAGAATGTTAAGGTCAGGATTAACTAAAAACCTCAAATAAGCATAAATTTATTTCAAGAATAAACTTGGTGTTGAGAATGCCTTTATTCCCCAGGGAAGGGTCCAGGGGAAAGCAGAATAACAGTCACTTTCAAGGCTTCCAGTAAGGCAAAGTGCACGCTGCACTCACCTCTCTGGTCAGGGTGAGCACATGAACTCTCTGCAGCCACGAATATCTCTCCACTCCTGGAAAATAGTTTCTGCAGGCCAGAAAGAGAAACTTTAGTCATTTCCGAGCTCTTATTTACACCAACCCCAGGCTACCGATACCCTCTAAGAAAGGGAAGGATAACCAAAACTAAGGCTAGTCTAGGATTTGAATCGCTCCTCTGCCATAGAGTTTATGATTGTAGGCAAGACATTCAGCACCTCTAGATCTTCCCTCAGTAAGACAGGGTAATAGCACCCCACTGTCAAAGAGAATTTGTGAGCTTTGCCACGCATGCTCATCATGCCACGAGAGGGCTACATACATCTAACATAGATCAGCCACAGCCATCTCTCAAGATACTTGGTCTGAGAGAACTCTCATTTCAGTAACTACATAAAAGCATTTCGTTTTCTTGAAATACAGAACTACTTTTAGATTATATCAAGCATGAAAGACATGGAAGTTTCCAACAACCCTCCTTCACAGCATTTTACCAGCTACTTATAGCATTGCTGTCCACTAGGAGAAGGGCAGACAGATACTAATCTTACACATTTCCGTCTATTCATTCTATCATACTCTCCTTCCATCAGCTATTTATACTACCAGTAGTTTTATGTGCTCTGACTGTAGTCAGAAAGGATCTTCCATACAGAATTAAACAGGAACAAAATATGGCCTTTCTTCCATGGCTAGAGTCATGCTGGCAGCTGCTTACTTTGTCATTGTACTGGCAAAAGTAGATAGGGTCACTATTTCAATATAGTATAATAACAGAATCTCAGGTCACCAATACCAGAATTTCATTCTCATGGCTTTAAGAGCTATTTGTATTTAAGAGAAATCCAGGGCCCCCTAAAGAATTGTAATTCTTCATCTTATGAGTCAGCAACATAGCCAAGTCTCTACTTCGTACTTCCAAGTAGCTTTTCAGATGGTTTTAATTAACAGCCAGTATTTAGTTTTCAGTCATGCTCTTTTGTTGTGTAACACTATTGCCTAGATCTAAAAATAAAACATAGCAGAAAGCAATACTTGTGTAATGCTACAACTCTTACTGGTAACAGCATTAATAATTGAATAAATGCTATGAGAATTTATTACTACAAAGCAGCAAGTTAAATGAAGCTGAGAGGAACCTTTGTTTCAAAGTCTAAAACAGCTGCAAGAGTTTAACTAACTTGACCAAAGTCATGGAAGAATTAGAGTTACTCAATTTTCCCATCAATAAAAAATGATTTTTCATTACCTCACAAAGATGTTTGTATCTGTGGGAACTTGCCTGGCCTTCTTCATGAAGATGCTTCCTGAGGAAAGGATTTAAAAGCACACAGCAGTAAGGACGGTGCAAATCAGTGGAGTGATTAATTTGTTGAAAGAAGACAAATATAACCCAGGCCACCTGTGTTTTCACTGCCTCAGCTCCTCCTCCCCCCTTTTCTCCTCCTCTGAGAAGCTCACAGCATAGTAGTTACTGAAAAGGAAACTAGTGGTACATGGCAAGAAACGAAGATGTGAAAATCCCAGAACTGGAGCAAGATGGTTACAAGAAGCCAAGAGACTTCCCAGGCCTGAGGCATCCGCCCTGCAGCTTTAGAGCTGAGTTTCAACCCTGGCTTCTGCAGAAATTATATTCAGAGCTTTGTTGCCAAGTGCTTTATACTTCTCCTATGCAATAATCAGTCAGCCACAGTTTCAGGTAAGTGACATAAATCATGATGCACCGTAGAACTTGAGCAAAAGCAAATAATTTATCAGTTTAAAAGATAAATGAAATCTTAAAGTAAGATTCTTTGATTTAAACGAAACCTGCCTGCCCTCTTAGGAACAGTTTCAATTTAAAATAAAAATGTGAAATAAGGACAGTCCACCCTAAAGTGTAATCTAGAATCATTAAGTACAAAATGTTCAAGCAAGTCAGGCTTGCTGCAGACTTTCAATTTCAAATTTCACAGAAGTCAGAGTACCAAACTAGCGGGTATTACTCAGTGTGTGGCTGGAAATAGCTCGCTGGGTGCTGAACCAGCTTTCAGTACAACAGTTGCTTCATCTGCAGGTGCAGAAAGTGAATTCTTCAGTTTGTTCAACAAGTTCATTTTGATGACTGCTTCATTCAGAGTCAAGAACCCAACTGGGATTTGAAAAGCAAGCCAGCTTGCTTTTCCCTTTTCCAAATTATGGGTAAAATCAAGATGTAGGATGATTAACTCTTAACTTGTGGCAAGATGAGACACACTAGTATGAATATCTTAGCAGCTGAGGGAGCTAAAAACAATTTTTTGTTTCTCATTAAACATAATGACTCCTTTGTGCCTCTTAACTGAATCTTAGATCTTATCTAAATGTAACTTAACAGAAATGATCATTAAAAAAGCCCAAACATCTAGTAAACAAAAGATATAAAACAGTACTCAAAAGCATAAAAGGTAAATCAAAAGTTTAAGTAGATTTATGTTAATGTATCTTCCATCAATGACTAGGCTTGTTGTTTTGGTTGACAAAAAGCAAGTCCTCTTCTGCCAAGCACAAGGAATCTTTTTTGTTGTTGTTTTAAGAATCAAGAATTACAAATATAAAATATGATTAAAGTAAGTTATTAATTTTTTAAGTTATTAAGTTAAGAGTTTCTACTTGCCATTTTAAGTCATGAATCAATTACTTAAATCTCTGGTTTAAACCAACAGTAGAAACATGAAGTAATTAAAACAGTATTTTAACTTATGATTTCAAACATATACCCAAATGATCATTCTCAAACACATGCTTCTTTCCCCTCTTTTCTCCCCCAAGGAAGAATACGGATGTTTATTTTCTTCCAGTAACACCTCGGCATTTCAGAAAAAGCAAATCAGTTACTGGCTGCCTCACATTACACATCCTTGTATTTGTTCCAAGGATTGAAAACTGACACAGGAGTGGATCTCATGACTGCTTTCCATCAGGTATATTAAACTGGCTGTCAATTAGATGAGACCTTGCAGGCAGAAAAAAAAATCTCACTCAGTTCTGTACAAATATGAGCTAGAAAACTAAAATTTTCATTTTAATTTAATCTATCCCATAAAAATTTGGGTTTGCGAGACAGTCTTTTATCATTACATTAATTTCTGCTGCTTTCATCTGCTGTCTGATTTTGAAGTGAACTGTTTCTCATTTATAATGAAGGGAAAAGGCAATGCATCCTCAAGAAATCATGTCCAGATAATCCAAATTGAATATACCCAGGTGGGCATTTTACCCTGGTCCTAGCATTCATGAGCAGACAATGTCTCAGTCTGCCAGCTGAGAGTGCTGTGTCTTTAAGGTAGTTTAAGTGTATATATATATACATATATATATATACATATATATACATGTATACATGTGTGTGTGTGTGTATATATATATATATAAAAGGCCATTCTAGTTTAGCCAGGTCTTACCCAGTACCATTCCACTGCCAGTTTGACTCAGCTCCAGATTGGAGGATTTCCAGCAGCTCCAGAGATTGTTTGATCACAAACGTTCCCCTCAACATTGATTCACAGCAGAAATCTTATCCAAAAGACTTTATTTATATTTCACTTACTCCAAGGAACAACTTAATCTGCATCTACAGCTCTTTTTCTTGGCTCAATCATTTTCCACATGTTCTGGCATTACCAAAAAAGCCGAATCTGCAGTCACTGAGCTAGGTGGAATACTGCTGGATACATTACGGAATGACAGTTGGATACATGGTGAGGCTCAAACACCAAAACCATTGCGGTTTCATGTATCGGTGACTAGAAGTCAAGACCAGCTCCTATTTCTGCCTCCAATACAGAGTTAGCTCCAAAATCTTGGACAAATCATTTCAGCACCTTGTACTGGCACGCGTCGTCCGTCCCAGCGCCGTGGGCTCTTGCAGGAGAACAGAGGTTCTTACCTCTGCTGCAGATCCTCAAGGATTAGTGTTAACCCAGCCGGACTCTGATCCCTGCTGGAGAACCTAAACATTGCTAAAATGCAAGGAAATGCAAACATTACATACGCTGCACTGAGCTACGTGCTGAAGAGATATGTCGCAGCAGCTGCCACAGTCGCTGCAGCGGGTTGCTCTTGGCCATGCTATTGGTTCACTGGTCCGTGTTTTTTTTTTTTTTTTTTTTTTTTCCAGAAAATTTTCCCCTTTCCATGCATGCGCATTTCCCAGTGCAACATGAGCCCAACAACTTTTAAGTAACGGTTAAACTTTTGAACCTGTTATGTGGGAGTAGGCTTGGACTTAAGCAAAATACTGCTGGCCACACCAAAGGGTTCAGCCCCAGCTTCCTACTTTATTTATAGGTTGTACTTAATTGGAAACAAGGCAGCTTTTAGTCTTTGCTGTGCTCTTATTCAAGCCAACAGGGACTATGAATTGAAGGCAAATGTAGCAAATTTTTGTCTCTTTATTTCTCAAATCGTGTCTGATAAAGAATTTTCAGAACCTTTATGGCACACGCTCAGGCTAATGACCAAACATTTCCATGCATGTGAATATGAAGAAATAATTTGGATCTTTCTACTCCCATGCAGACTCAGTCAAGGCTCATTCGAAGAAAGACTCCTTTGAGCAAACTGCTTTCATACAGAGAATGCAGAGGGAAGCAATATAAGGGAAGAAGATTCAAGTGACAGTTTGGATCCAGAATATAAGCCCTTTAAAAATGTATTGCGGTTACTATTAAGCAAGCAACTTATTTGATGCATGTAAAGGGCAAGAAACCCAACACTGCAAACCATCAAATGTTATAATGGACACAACGTGGTGGCCGTTTGCCTCAGAGAAACAAATTTTAAGCCTAAAACCAATACCTCATCTTGTTGCTATTTAAAAATCTCTCCACTGATTCCAGCATGTGAAACTGGATGAACATGGTAGTACATGTTATAGGAAGCTACGTCTGTGTTACCATCAGCTTCGTGTTTTTGCCAAGAAACTGAAGTAAGGGAGCAGATGTTACTGAAAGGGTGAATGCAGCCAGAAGACTCTGCTGAACTCAAACTATCTACTAGTGTGATCCGTTATTTGTGTTGTGAGCAAAGAACTGAGAGAGAAAATCAAGCCCAAAACACCACATTCAAGCAAATTAAGATGCTGAAGGTGGGAAATTGATCTTTTTTTGAAGGCAACAGAAAAAAAAAATCCAGGATTCTTTATCCACAAAGTGAAATTTTATGATAATACTTCCTTGACAAGGGATGGAATACAGACCATAGCAAATGGCTGTAAACTCTGAACAGTCATCATACAAGAAATGGTCTCAGAAAAGAAAAAATAATCTGAATTCTTATTGCTCGTCCATTAAATGCAGAGATGGAAAAAAAAAAAAAAGAACTGCAGGAAGGCAGCATGCCACCCATAGTAAAACGTATGTAAGCAAGCACTCCCTTTTCATAAGATCTTTTCCTAAAAATCTACTGCTAGGATGTTGACTTGGCAAGCAGTAGGGATAAGGTCTTTGTGTATAGGGAGGACAGAAAGTGGATTTTAACAAAACGCAAGAGGATCACTTCATCTAGCCAAGGAAGACCCTTTATGTGTTTGCAGATAGCCTGTTCTGATCAAGGACAACGTGAACTGGAAGCCAGCGGAGAGAATTCCCATGCTGTTGTGGCACGATGGTGATGTTTTCATGCTGAGACTCGATGGAGACCTTATTACTGTAACGAAACCATAAAATAGTCTATATCTCAACCCCAAACCTGCCCTGACTACCAGCAGTTTTTTCTGTATTTGGTAGCTGCATGCAAGGTGCTTTGACAGACCAAGGTGCCTTAGGTTGCCAGAGCCTCTTACAGCGAAATACCAATTACCTTTATAAAGTAGCATTGAATCTGGCTCTGCTGCCAGAACAAAGGAATCCAGGTCATCCCTGCCAGCTTAAACCAGACCCTTTCTTTCCCCAACCCAAAGCATCCTCTGTTCCTCATATGCAGTATCACAGTCTATCCATAGAAGAATTCCTTTCTTAAGTGAGATGACTGCCAATGAGAGACCTAACAGTGAAGCTCAGGGAGATTTGGATTGTGCTGTAATGGAAATAGAGTTGTTTCATATAACCTTTCAGTCTTTGGAGCTGTAGGTAGGTCCTCTATTAATAGAACTGTCAGAAATGTGTGCTCATGCCTGAATTGACATCAGGTACAGAAAGTTGAGTGAATTTAGTGCTGCCTTGACTGACATTCTGAACAAAGCCTACCTTTTATTCCTAAAAGAGAAATACCATCCACAATAGTGTCACTTCTCATCAGCATGCCTGAGTACCAATCTGGTTGACTGTCTTTCAGCATAATAAGTTCACAAAATGAACTTTCCCATGATAGGCTTTTGTGTTTAGATGCGTGTATTGTTTTTTAAGATTGAATGAACCTGTCTGAAGCCAGACAAAATACAAATACAAGATACACTTGGGAATTAGAGTCACTTTTCAAAGGAGGAGGACTTTATCAAAAGACCTGCTTTGGCTAAGAACACCACTTATGAAAGGTGCTTCAGTAACAACAGGGCACAAAGAGGGATGAAATGTTTTTCCATGTTTCAGAAAGTCTTATGTCATCCTAAATTAGTCATGTAAGAGGACACAGGCTTAATCGGAATTACAGGAATATCGGAGGGCGGTCTTTTGACTAACTGCATTAGCTCTTGGGCTATATAAGACACCTGCATCGCAGTGTGGGAAGTCACTTCAGCACTGACCACTAAAGGTATCTCTTACAGGCTGGCAATTGCCCCTTCCTTCGCAAAGCTACTTCTGTGTTCTTTGATTTCAGTAGAAAAACAGAGCTGTTTTTGTAAAGGTTTTGAACATTTTGGCACAGGATAAACCTTCTTTGTAGTAATTTCTCTTCGTAACAACAGGGAGTTTCATGAATTTCCACGACTGGTAATAACTGTTTATCCAAACTGCCAGAAATGGCAATTCCCAGAGAATTAAAATGCAAAATCAGAAAATCCAGCACGATACTCCAAAGGAGTCCTCAGAGGAGCCCACACCTTTTACGTTGGTCTCAGGCACCAGTTTATCATACTCTATTTTCCCTCGTTGGTGCATGACTATGTAAAGCACATTTTTATTTCTCTCAGCACTCCCCAGTCCCTCTGGGACACGAGCGCTGCCGCTCAGCTGTCCCCTCAGGCCACCTCACCCCGTGCAAGGCTGCGAGGCCTGAGGAGGGAGAGCTGCTCTCCTCCGGCAGCCCCTAATCTGCACAGAGCTGCTCTTTTAGCCCCACCTCACAAAACTTTCATATTTTAGGACATTTGGGGAGGTGGCAGCAGTCTGAGTGCTTTCTCCAAGCAGGGACAAGCTGCCCACAGGTTGTTCATTACAAACTCCTTCACCCCGTCTCTGAGCACGTTTCTGTGTGAACGGGTATCCCTGAGGAGAACCTCGCTGCTCTCAGCCCTGTTGGGGTCCAGCCACTGGGAACAAGGTCATCCTCACTGAAGGAGACCCTCCTCACCACCCTTTCCCTCCCTGCAGGCA
>NW_010585334.1:189173-215037 GCF_000705375.1 Tinamus guttatus
GATGCGATGGGGAGAGGGGGAGAATTACATAAGTAGCGAGAGCCACCCGGGCGCTGAGGTGTGGGCAGACCCGTCCTCGCGCCGGAGTTGGTGACAACAAGTTTGCAACTCGACCCCAGCCAACCGCAGCGCGGCACTTATTCCCTGAAGGTGACGTTGGTTAAAAAGAAAACGCGAGCGAGTTATCACCGGGCTCGAGCGTGCTTATCGCTGGGCTCCGTGCCCTGGTACCTGCAGGAGATGCGGCCGCGTGCAGGGGTGTCCGAGACGCCGGCAGCGCTGGGATGGACTCCCTGCCCAAGCACGGGGCTGCGCTCGGTAGCGTCGCTTCTCACTTCCTTATAGATGACATGTTTATGGGAGAAATCATGTAGGCCGTGTGCTCTCTAATGTGGTAAAAATGAGCTTTTGATAACTTAGGGTATTAATTCCTCAGCCGTCTAGTTCTAGTTACTGGGATTTTTTTTTTCCCATAGCAAAAAGTGAGGGCTGGCTGTCAGCTTCTGTCATGTAGTGGTGGTTTATTTATTTATTGTTTTGTTCCTCTCTACCTCTTGTTCCTCTCTACCTCTTTCTCTTTGGATCTTAAGACCTTCTGTGAACACAGAGTGTTTGGATACCCAAACGGGCTTGTAGATCACCCTAGATTCATGGAATTTAACCCCCAAATCCTCCTGCTCGTTCCCTTCTGAAGGTTTTACATGTCACGCTAACAACTGGTAAGCTTTTCCAGTTGCCCCTATTACTGATACTCATTCAAGTGCACTGACTCAAGTGCAAACTTTTGTAAGTAATGTTACAACCATTTTGTGGGCTTTGCTATTCTAAGTAATGTTAATGTCATTGGTATCCTACATGGGAATACATATATTAGCATATTAAAAGTTATTATGAATGTGCACAGCTCAGTGTAGTGGATGTTTGAAGTAATGTCTTGAACTCTTCACAAGTCCTGTCTGGTATAATTACTGACCTGAGAAGGAAAACTGTTTCTTCCATTTTTAATAACCTAGGTGACATCTGAGCTGAAACTAGACTCTGACACTGCTTTTTCTGATGGCAGGCTACTTGAAGTCGCAATGCAGAGACTCAGCTTCCTGATGTCTGACCTTCCTTCCCTACTGCTGGCTGTCTTCTTCCAAGTCTGGGCTGCTCCAAAGTGTCTCTTTGTTTACACCCACAATACTTGTTCTTCCTCAAATCAAAAATCAACACTGCGGCATTCTTTCTTCTCATGGGGCTGATATTTCAGTCCTTCTGCTACATGCAGCTCTTGCATTATTTCAGGTGTGGTGAGTCATTGGGTTGCATCTAGTGGTTGAGTTGCAGGACAGTAAACAGGTGGTAGAGATGAGTTGTGTGACCCGAGTTGGTTTAGAGTGCGCTGGATCACTCGCTCACCCAAGCAGCATTAATCAAGCATAAGAAATTGGAGCTGTTAGGCTTGGAGCAAGACATCCAGAAGTGAAGGGAAGTTTTAAGGGGGGCCTAAAACCCCAAATATGCTGGAGCAGCAGAGTATAACAACTCCCTAATGGATGAAGAGATACTAGATGGGTATTTCTAACATTAAAAGGGCGGGAAAAATGTCAAAGGAGGGTAAAACAGTTTTTAGAGCCATTACTTGTTCTAACTCTTGTATGCTTTGGTTCTTAATAAAGGTGTTATAGGGGGGAAAAATAGGCATTTATGATATGTGGCCATATATAATGAAGGGTGTGTTGGGTTTTTTGGTTTGTTTGTTTCTATTTTTATTTTTGTTGATTTACTCTGAAAACTCTGCTAAAGTGGAAGTCAAACTGGAGGGCCATCTAGTTTGTCAGACTTAAAACCAAAGGTTTTTTTTTGTTTGTTTGTTTGTTTTATCAGAGAACATTAAGGAAACTTGACAGTGCAGCCCCCAGAAGGTCCATTGAGTGTATGAAGACAGAGGTCTTGCTCCTCTGGAGCAAGCAGACTTGCAACTTTAGCACGTAACTAGTAGCATAGCATCACAGATACAACATGCCTATTATGCAGCATGTTCTAGATGCTTATAATCCTCTGGGAGAGGACAACGAGTGGCAGTCTCAAAATATAGCTTTATTTATTTGTTTAAAATGGGAAGTAATTCAGTGCCTTTGCTAGTGAAGTGCTGATCTATGTCACAGAGGTATAGAGCAGCTTGGCTTTCGTTTCTGAATGTGCCTGCCCGTGCTCGGGCACAAGAGCAGCTCCAAGTGAGACAGGCAGAACCCTGGGAGGGTTTGGTTGTTACGTTGCCCCTTTGGGAAGGGGAGGTGTAAAGGACCTGCTGAGTAGTGGTCTCTGACTCTCAAAGCCAGTCCAAGCACTAGTGCTTAGAGTGCTTAGGAACTGCTGAGGGCTGCGGGGAGGGTCTGCTGCGTGGGTGTTTGTGGAACTAAATGGCTGCTTGCTTTTTTTCCTCAAACTTAATTGCAAGATCCAGCACTTCCTGGAAATGTGTTAAAATCCAGTAAAGGTATCTGCACATGTACGGCCTTCCTCTTTGAAAGAGAAACTCATCTTTTTACAGATGAGTAATAGTATAAAACCGAAGTTGCAGCCCATCCAGGTACAGGAGAGTTGCGTAAGAATGGAGTATTTCTGAACTTAAACATATACATTAGTAGGACATCATAGCATCAAACCAGTAAAGTGTCTGTCCGTCCCTCCCTCACCTGCCCCACTTGCAAAAAAAAAAAAAAAAAAAAAGAGTCCAAGTGTCCCAAGGCGCATTCTCCCTATAGCCCCAAACTGTATTTATTTATTGAGAAGAGAGAGGCAATTGAGAGTTTAAAGCTACCCTTCTGGTCTCCAGATCTTTCAAGCCCAAGGGTTTTGCAGATTGAGGCACTTATCTAAATGGTTTTATTTCATCTTTCTGCCAAATCCGTGCTGACACAGACTTGTTAGAGTAGGCAGACTTGTCTGCTTCACACAGCAAAATCATGTAGAGAGGATGCAGTTTAATCGGTAGAGCACAGTGGAACCAGAAGTGCAAGTTCTTGTTAACATAAGCATGGGTTGCTGAAAACATGCAATAGCCATGCCCTTGCTGGCCACAGTTTTATTGTACTGAAAACGTTCTCTAAATCAACTTCAGTACATTTTTGATAGCCTTTTCTGAACATGAGAAATGTAGCATTATTTCAATCTAAGGTGTATCCAGCTCCTATTTCAAAGCAAAATTATCTAGTTAAAAATTAACAAGGTGGAAAACTGTATTAAATAGTTAATGTGAAGATAAACAATACTTATTTCTTTGTGTGGAAAAATCTTGTTGTCCACCACTAAGCTAGTTGAATTTCCAATCAAATGGGATTTCTATTTACGGTACTTGAATAGCAAATTCCGAGGGCGCTGTGGAGTGAAGGTTGCTCTGCAGACTGGGGTTGAGGTGATATAGCCCCTCGGCTCGCTGGTGGTGCAAGTGTTTGGTTACAGCTGTGTGCTGGCTATTTCCTGGCTTACAGCAAGGCAATCGCTTGAGTGGCACTGATCCCGAGTATTAAGTTGATGCTAGTCCTGTGTGTGTGCCCTCGGAGAGCTCAGTCTGCTTGACCAGAAATTCTGTTCTTTACTGAGTTGTTAAAGACTAAGGTCCTGCACTTATCAAACTTCAGTGTCTTTTTAGGAAGGAATCCCTCAATATTGCTTAGATAAACCTCAGCAGCCTTCACTGCTTTGATGCTTTTTGGGATGCTTAGGTATATAGCATGTGTGTATCACTCACCTTAACACTCTTGCAGTGCAGGGCCCCCTCTCAGCAGATGAGAGAGCTCTGTTCCTTGGGAGGATGTGTTGACAGAAGCATCAAAGCTACCTTGCTCATAGTGAGTTTAGAGATAACATCGTTACTGAAGTACGTACCTTGTTATAGTGACTGCAGCCTGAGTGTCTCTTGCACTGCGCATAACATAATGAATGCAACTTGTGGCAAACTCTCCCAGACACGTGGTAGTTATCCATCTGCTTCTTCAAAAAAAGAGTATTTATGGTTGCAGAGACTAGTGAAAAAGTTCAGGGCTGCTGGCAGTTTTGGAAAGTGAGGTGAAGCTAAATATAAATCAGAGGGACTAGATGACCAATTGCTTCAACAGGATGAGCTGCTCACCAGTAAAAATCTACTTCAGAAGCTCACCTCGTTAAGGGATTAGGTATCATGACAGCTGGTTGGTTCTGTTTAAGTCAGGGTGCTAACTTCTTGGAGGAAGACCCAAGTTGATAAACCAGCTCTTTCCTTCTTTGCTTCCCCCAAGCTGGGCACTGTGAGTGGCAATGAAGTATTGGCATATCTGGATCTGACAGTAGAATTGTTGTTTTGTTCTCCTAGAGAATATTGGAATGGGAGAATATTGCTGGAGATGCTGTAAAATATGGAGTAAAAATAATACTTCTTCAAAAATATTTTCCTAGAGGAATTCTTGATTTATTGATAAGATCATTGTTTGGAGATATTAAATCATTCAAATTCTACTAAGCTGTTTTGCCTTGTTACTGTGACTCGTGATTCTAACTGTAGTGTTAAAGAACTATTTGCTACGGAAATGTAAACAATAAAACTACTCTGGCAAGTCAATAGATTTCTCCTCTGCTCTAAGAAACTGATTTGAAATGAACCAAGTAGAGTTAAGTCCTCAAAATAAAATGATCTATTGTAATTATAACTGATTCTGCCTTGACTCTTCTGTATCTCTTCCTGATTTTTTTTTTCCTTTTCTTTCATAAGACAAACTCGGAACACTACATGCCCATTCACCTAAGATGAGAGAGTTGGCTTCTTTTGGAGGTGGATATCACTTTTTTTTCTTTTTTTTTTTTTTTTTTTCCTTCTTGTCGAAGTCCTCCTCTTCTAACCTGTTTGCAAATCTGACTTTGCAGATAGAGGTTTGCCTAGAATAGGTGTTCTGCTAAATTTTCCTCCAATAATAGTTGCATTAAATACGTTCTGATCTGTTTTGAGCCAGAGGTTCTTGTTTGCTGCCTTGAAGGCTGTTGGTTTGTGTTTTTTTTTTTTTTCCTTTATGTTCTTCAAGCACATGGGATGTTCTCCAGGAGTAAACTTCAAGAAGTGCTGGTGTGGGCATGGGATAGGCCCCACAGCATTGCAGACCTGCAGTGTTACCGCTTTGCAACTGCTTTGTGCGTCAGCTTTCAGTGGTGTGGGGGCATTTGTCAGAAGACTGGCCTTGCAATGTCTTTTGCTTAAGGAATCTGATAGGTCTGAGCTCTAGGCTACCCTGTAAATGTAAATATTCCTATTTACTTCTTCTTTCCACACTCTCGGATCAATCCAAGGCAGATCAGCTGGAGCAGAGATCAGATATCCAGACCCTGTAAGAACACTAAGTATAGCAATCTGAATGAAATAGGATTCCATAGAAATAACTGCTCTCCTGGGCATGAATGTTA
Source organism: Tinamus guttatus (assembly GCF_000705375.1). The sequence continues at coordinate 194,589 of NW_010585334.1, forward strand.
GCAGGGCTTGAACTGGTTTAGAGTGAGAGTAAAGGCAGCTCAGTCTGTCTTGCTGTGAATTGTCACTCGAAGGAGAACCCTTCGTGCACCCATCACCATATCGGTGTGGGAACATGGTGAGCATTGGAGTAGGACCAGCACCGAGCTGAGGCAGCAGATGATGTTGTGAGGAGTCACTTAAAGACATAATTATCATCTTAAAACAGTTCTGAATAACAATGTAGTTCAGATTAGGGTATGCAAGCCTATTATTCCTATTACAAACAAGGGAGAACAAGCTGGAGAAGTGTCCCTGATTTGCACAACTTCTAATGTATATGATGGGGAAAGCTGACAAGTGTTAGCCTCTCCCCATGGCTTAGTCTTGCGACACAGACTTTCTACTGGATGTCTTGGAATCTCCTTCTGTTCCTGTACATAAACTGCCTTGTTCTTGAGTTGTCTTTCATAGCTGGTGTGTATTATTCTCACTCAGAAGGTAGATGGTGGGATGTTTTTTATAACTTTAAGGTACTAGTTGTTTGCGAGCAGCTGCAGATAAATTAACGTAACTTTTTCTACTACCTATACTAGGCTCAGCTACCTCTGTGTGACCAATACCTAGGATGACATTTGTGGTATCAAATTCTAGTGGTGTCTGCTGTAGACATCTGTATCTCCCCAGGCTACCTTTTAGGCGAGAGAAATAAGTGCTGTAGAAAGTGAGTCTTCTGACCCGTTTTTGACATCTGCTTTGGGATGGGATAATTGGTGGAGTCTAGGGAACTACTTATCCTAATTAGGTCTCTGTCAACTAAAGGCTGTGACCACCTCAAACGCGGACAGATTCATGCACGTGCCTAATACTTGTCTGGCTCCTGTTAACAACAAAAACACTTAATAGACACGGAGGACAAAAAAGAAGGTAGCATTTTCCTTATACTGGGTATGGTGGATGAATGTGGCCACTGAATGTTAGCTGGTGGGTACCTGCTTCCTTTCCAGCATGGACCTACCTACCCTCAGGGTTCCTACACTCCTCTTGACTCTCTTGGTTCTTCCCTTGCTATTACTCTCGCCTCCTCCTCCTAATCAGCCTGGCTGGGATGTTTTTGCAGGTTACCTTCTTGATTCAAGTGGTGTTATTGTGCTAGATGCTGCCATGATAATATGCAGAAAGCATGTTTTGAGCAATCCAGGCAATTCAGGATTTTTTTTTCTCCATTTCTACTAAAATGATGCCAAATATTAACATTAACATATGTTCTGAACTTTGTAAGAAGGAAGTCTTAACTCTGGAAGTGTAAGTATATCAAAACCTTAAACAAACCTATGAATCACAGAATACACTGATTGAAAATTTCAGAATTTCCAGTGTCCCGTGCACATTCGTTCAGATAGGAAAAGAACATCTTCCTGGGAGAAAAGACTTACGGGTTCGTTGGATGCTCCGCGGCTCTGCTGTTCTGGTTTGCAGAGATTTTTCTGTAATAGTGAATGCAGAAGGGAGGGGGTGAAGGGAAGAGACCTTCCTTGTGTTTATGCCTCAGTGTGACATGTTGCAAAAGGCCTAGTCTCACAGTACGTAGAGCTTGGTGTGGAGAGCTACAGAAAGATGGTGTCTCAGTGGCTCATCCCTCTTCTTGCCTGTGTTTGGGACTCGGGTAAGGTGGTATCTGGGAACAGGTTGGGACCATGAGCTGCGTAAACTGGATTGTGGGGTTGGAGGCAGCTGAATATCTGCAGTCTAACTGTGCACTTGGGGACTATGGGCAATTTCTTAAAAACCAAGACACCTCTGAAGACCTATAAGCTTCCAGTCTGTGTATTAAAAGTCAAGCTTTTGACTATCTGGCTTCAAGTAAGTCCAGCTCATGTGAATGTGCAGCTCCAGAATATATATATATAAAAATACATAGCTAGGAAACTTGATTCTGACCTTGTGTCTAGACTAACGTGGCACCACAGTAGTGGAATCCCAGTCTGCATCCATCCAAACTTCTCCAAATGATAACCTTCACCTAAGACCTGTTGTGGGAGTTTGAGCAGCTTCTGCTCCTTCATGAGACCTAGTGCTGTGGAGCAGAGTTGTGAACTCGACTAAGAAAATTGATTTGGATTATTAAATACAATAACCTCCTTGTCCTTCATTAAGCTGTGTTTCATTGCACTGAGAAAATGCCATTGAGCTACTTGTCTGGTTAATGCTAACAGTACAACCTTCTCTATGAAGTTTGATGGAGACTTTTTTTAACACGGATCTGTCCTTACTAATTCAGTCTGCTTCCAAAATAACTAGAAGTGCATTTGTGAGACGAAGACGTTTCCATGTCTTAATTGCTATCCTGCTTGTCACTGCCCAAGTGGCTACTAGGAATGTGCATCTTGTATCTGCTGTTTTGGCTGAACTTTCATTTTTTGGGTGAGCTTGTGGAGCAAGACAGAACATGATGAAAGTGGATAATATGGAGTGCTTGTGGAAAACATTTTTGAAAGGAGATCATGTTGCTTCAACAGCAACTCACCCTTAATCTTCTAGAATCAAAGGTTTGCCAGCAGGTATGTAGACAGCAGAGGAAGTCCTGGAAGTCGTTAACTGACTGCAGTTAAGTACCTAACAGCCTGGAAGTCCCAGCTCGGTGTGTAGAGGAGGGATCTATCGCCTGACTTTCTCTCTGAGAACAGTTCAGAAGCTTCTGAGGTCCAGCAAAGGTGACCAAGAAAGAAACAAGCCAGTTCTACTTCTGGTGTGGCCCATTCCTGTCTGGTTCTGGGAGCTGACTGCTGGATAATGATGTTTTCCAGTAGCCTTAGCTGAGGCTCAGGCTGCTTTTATGATCCTGAACTCAGTCCACGGACTACACAAAATCCAGGCCGTATGTCTCTTATTGAAGAGGCTGCTATTTAAAAACACTGTAGAACGTGTATTTTTCAAAGTCTTTCCTGCGTAGCGCAGCTCGCAGCGCTGGAGGTGGTGCACGGCGGCTGGCTGGCTGCGCCGAGGAGTCGGGATGCCGGACATAGCTGCTGCGCGTAGCCATGGGGCTCTTTCTGCTTAGTCATTTTTGTTGACGCTGTTTTGCTTTTGGATTTGTGAAAGTCTCTTGGCTTCCATAAAGGCCAAGTTTACTGAATGTGGGAACGTTGGTAGCTCGGTGTAAACTAAACACTGAGAACTGGAAGCTCGGCTCATGATCCTGTGTTGGCTCAAGTTTAAGGCAACAGTAACTTTGGGTTTACTGAAAGTGAAGCCACTGGAGAAGCAGTGAGCTCTGGCCTTGCCAGGTTATGTGGGAGGCTGCCCAGTAAAGTCTGCTCTGGTTTTAAACAGTTTTGGACTGTGGGCCTGCAGTCCTTTGTGTCTCCCAAATCAGGTATGGATTCGGCAGTAGGATTGAAGGAACTGAAGGTCTAAATTTCCAAGCTGGCCATAGGATTCTTTTCCCAGTATGGGGCTCCTTGGCACCTACCCAGGCCTGGGTGGCCGTAGCTCTCAGCTGCTGCTCAGGCTCCAAGGGCTCTACCTGACACTGTTCCTGGAGCAAATATAAGAATCTCTTTCTTTTTTTTTTTTTTTTTTTTTTGTCCCCAGGAAAAAAAAATTTCTCTTGCATAAAGGCTCAAATGCAGAGAAAGCCATTCTAAGTACTAAACCTTAGTGCATACATATGTAGCGCATGCTACGTAACGGTAGTTGGAAAGTTGCTCTTAAATTTTACTATAGAGATGATGGGGATTTTTTGAGTGTATACAAGTGTATATTTAAAAAAAATACATGATCTCTCCTGTGTAAATAAAGCTCAACAGTTGACAATAACCTTTAGAGGGATACGGCTCTTCATAGATGTGCTACACCCGCTTTTCCAGGACTTATCTGCTAGCTCTCCCCTTCAGCAAGGCTCTAGAGGAGCCGCATGAAGGGCTCGTTCTCCTCCTTTGCAAGCAGGGAATCGGATCCTTTGCTTTGGGATCCGTGTGTCCCTGCCGAGACTTGCTCAGCCCGCAAGTGGTTAATGGCTGTAGCGGTTGGGAAGTGACAGACGGAGCAGGTGGCTCCTTGTCTCGCGGGCAGCTGGGGGCCCTGCCTGGCGCGCGGCGGCGGCGCCCAGCTGAGAGCCGGGAGGAGATGAGCGCTTCTACCTGCTCGCCTTCGATACACAGCATTGGCTCTGGCCAGGGGAGGAGGAGGAGGAAAAAGGGACAAAATAATGAGGAGGAGGGAGAAAACAACAAAGAAAACGCCTAAACTAGGCTTTAGCATTCACCAGCGCTAGCAAGCGGCTTACAGCTCCCCAGAGTAAGGCAGCTGAGGATGTGTGTTGTGTGTGTGGGTTTTTTTCTTCTACATCCCAATGTAAAACTTCCCTGAGTGAGCTGCTGCTGCTTTCCTTTTTCTTTCTTTTTTCCCCTCCCCCCTTTATCTAGTCTTCACTTTAGCATTAAATGAGCTCTCTTATCCAGCTTATCTGTGTAATTTGCTGGGGGTTATTCTCTCTAATTCTCCTGGAGAAAGTCCTGGAGAAGGTCCCCATGTTGCAGGACAGGTAACAAGTCCAAAGCCTGTTTTATCTTAAGCTTCAGGGTTTATGTAAGCAGGAACTACTCGTAAGCACTAACTACTGTGCTTCAGCTATTGCTACTGGGGTGGGGAAGAAGGAGAAAACCCCATCTTTTTATAAAAAGCAAATGATACCATCTTCAGTAAAAGTAGCTGCTCCATAAATCAGCTTTTTGGCAAGCTCCTGTTTCCCTGATGACGATAACTGAAGATTTTTGTCAATGGCTGTCCCCTCCATGCAGTTTACAGACTTCTGCATTACTAGATTTGGCATCCAGCAATCCCATTCTTTCTCCCAAGATTTTCCACAATGTAGTGCTGCGAGGTCTTAAGCATGAGTCAGAGTGAGCTTTGGGTTTCACTGGGTCTGTATGAAAACTGTGTGAAAGGACTTGAGAGTAAGGAAGAGCTCTGATTTTGAGGCTGATGCAGATGTAAAAAGGAAATAGCACACACACACACACACACACAAAAAAAACCATGCTGGGCTTCAGAATAGCATGGGGTATGTGGATAGACAGAAGCATACTGATTTTTTCCTAAATCTGACCTTTCATAGACCTCTTTATTGTCTTATCGGTGAGAAATGATAACTGGTGAGCAGCAAGGAAGCTAAGTGAGAGCAGCTTGAGCTTTAACGGTTAATGCACAGAATTTGGCATTAACGGGTTGTGTCTTTTTAGGACAAAATTCCCCTCTGCACAATCAATAGACAAGTCATATGTGACTATACCTGAAAAAGGAGGGTGTACTTGAGTATAAGGCGGTAGGTAGGACTCCTTGTGTGTTGAGCAGGGAAGTAGTGACATGGGGAGCTGCACTCCCTCCAGCAGCAGCTACTTTTAAGCTTTAGTTCTGGTGTCATGTGATGCCTTTACCTATTTTCTGTCCCTTTCACCAAAAACTGAGCAGCATCCTCTAGTTCATGCTGTTTCCAGTGTCTTGTGAGACAAGAACTGGCCTCCTCGGCAGGAGTGGGGTTGTGTTATACCTCTTGTTTCTGAAATTGGTATCTTGGTTAAATAGCCTGTGATATGACTCTTCTTTCAGGCACTGTCTTATGAAAAGGAAGACACGATTTGGGTCCACTTGTCTCTTGCAGTTTCCTCCCCTTGGAAGCCAATAGTCAGCCTAGCTGAATTCCGAACCACCACTGAGCAGCTTCTGGGAAAAGCCTTTCCAGGGTACCCTGAGTGAATATTCCTGTCATCTGCCTGATCCTGACTGTCCTTTGTGAGGGCTCCCCCCGGCTTTGGACTCAAAGGTTTAGGGCTTGGGTAGATTCCTGCAGCTTTGCTTGAACCATGCTCTGAGTGGTTGAATTCCTAACTGTCTAATGCTCCTCGCAAGCTTGCTGGCAAATCACTTTGGACGTGGCAGTAGCCACCTTTCCGTAATGTGAAGTCCTCTCCTGAGCTGAGGACGACCTTCTGGGGACCTCTGAAATGTAGTGCCGAGCAAGAGTGGCGTTTCATGCTCGTCCTATTCAATGTGCGCTGAAGGAATGAATAGATTAGCTACAGAAGCATACGCTGACATCTTTAAATAACTGCGGTTGCATAATAGCTAATAGACATAACTGCAGTAGTAATTATTTAAAGAAAAAAAAACTTATTCTAATGGAGGGGGGGGGAGAAAACTGACCTGTTAAAAGAATGACTTCTTCCCTTCTCCCATCCTAAATATCAAAGATTAGTAAGGACTTCAGAGATGCTGTTCAAATGTTAGATTAAGAATTTCAATTTGGTATCATTATGGTATTTACACTCCTCTTTGACTTGAAGCTCTTGGTTAAAAGATGACATCTCTCCTTTCTCCCTCCCCACCTCTCTCCCAGTTGCAGTTTTAGGCAGAACTAGTTTGATCTGTTGGCTTCCAAATCTTCCTGCTTTCACTGGGGCAGGCTCCAAACAAGCTTAGTGGAATCTGCAGCCTTGTCTGAATTTCGCACAGTGATTTCCAGATGTGCTTTCAACCTGGCAGTAGCCTGTGGTAATTTAAAATCCTTTGTTGCTTATCACTTGCGGAAAAAAATATTTTTTAATTAAAAAAAAAAAAAGCAACTCCAATAGCTTGTTTTTATATCCTATTGAGTTGCCACCTTCTAGGCTCACTCTGAATAGAGTGTTTCAGAGTATATGGAATCATTCTCCCCAGAAGCCCCGGGCACATGTCACAAGTGGTTGATTTTTAGAAAATATTTAAGGGAAGCAGGATGTTAGTTTAAAAATATAGTGTGACTTTGTTCTTGTGTGTGGTGTTTTTTTTATTTTTTTTCGGTCTTCACAGCACAGCTCAAATATATTCTATTTTAATCTGGCTCCTCAGTGTTCTTGTAGTATGTTATTTTTAATTGTGGAAAATCTGTGTTTCTGACTTGCAGGCACTCGGTAGCTAGCGCAGGAGCCCTCATCCTTGCGTCCCGAGTTCTCAGCCCTTCTGAGACAAGTGAACTTTGGTTCATGATGTACTTGGCAAGTAGCTCTGGCGTTAGCCCGTGCGTCTCCGCGTGGACAATACGCTGTTGTGTGCGGTAGGGAGCTCAGGATACTCCTGCAGACCCTAAGTCCGTCGGTAGGCACCAAATCACTGTGAATCATGAGCTTTTTTGTTTGCTTTTCCTGGCCGCCTGTAGAGACACGGAGAAAGTCGAATGCTTATCAGAGACGCCTAAAGTCATTCTTGAATTTTTTTTCTACACAGAGCTCAACAAAAATCCAGTGGAAGGCTTTTCAGCGGGCTTAATAGATGACAATGATCTTTATCGATGGGAAGTCCTTATTATTGGTCCTCCAGATACACTATAGTAAGTACTGCTACTTGTACAGAAACTTGAGCAAACTCTGATTTACTAGTTCTAGTTTGGTTTAAGTGAGCAGAAGATAACCTAAGTCTCCATATTGAGTAGTTCATAGATAACTAAGTTAGGTAATGCTGTTCTGTTGCTAGTAAAGTATCTGTAAATAGCAGAATCTGCTATATAGAAGCTCTAAATTGTTTTGCTACCCTGGGAACAAATGCAACACAGATCCCTTTAGTGTACTGCTGTAGATATGGGAAGGAATAGGGAGTACTAAGGCAAAACTTGGGTTTTCCGTGCCTTTAAGGCAGATGCACCCAGGCCACTGTCCTTATTGGTCTGAGGTTCTAGGTTAGCCACTAGTGCAAACTTAAACACTCCAACTTAGTGCTGGTGGTTACAGGAAAATACTCAACTGAGGCGTGTAGTTATAAAGCTGCAGCAGGCTGTGGAATTAGCCTTCAAGTCAGGATATCTCAGCCCCCATAAGTGATATTTCCTGTAGGAGAACTTTCCCTTGTGACAAGGGTGTGTTAATGCTGATCAAATTCTAATCGTTGGGAAACTTCATTTTAAAAGCTTTGATTGAATAGTTCCTCGTAAAACTCTTTACTTGCTCCCATAGACTGGGACCTCTAATTGGAATTTGAACACAAAATCATGAAGTGCATTCAGTCCTGTCTCCCCTGGAGTTAACACTGGCTGTGCTCATGCAGCTATATGTTTGCACTGTGGTATGTGCAGTGTGATTTGATTCTTTATAGGGAGTGGGCAAAGGCTATAACTATTAGAGTGATTTGTCTCATCCTCAGAGCTTCTGTATGATTGTTTCTTCTTGCTCCTGGGAAAGGTTTTATGCCTAAAAGAGGTCAGTTTAAAGTGTGCCTCTTAAAGATGAACCATTCTCGTATGTTAAGCTGTTCCAGTGGTAAAGTACTGATACAAAAAGCCTTCTAGTGGTATTTACTTGAGGTCAGTTCTAGTTGTCATGACACCAAGTTGTCATATACCTTCATTTTCAAGCTTTGAAGTAAGTGCTTAAATGCAGAAGTAGGGTGCTTGGCTTCTGGAGCTCACTGCGTCCTGCTCCTCAAGTCTTTCATGAGACAAATCAACTTCAGCTGGGTCTGTGACCTCCTGTGAACAGCCTGCTAGTGAACTATTACAGTCTCAGGCCGTTTTACACGGTCAGCAAACACATACTGCTTCCAATAGAGCTTTTTCCTGTGTATCTAAGCATTGCAGTAGCACGTGTGGAGGTGTGTGTGCTCTTTGGTGTTTACTTGCTGGGTTTTACTCCTCCTTTCCCCCTCCCCAGCCTGAGTGCAGAGCTTGTTTTGAGGCTTTGACCTAGGAAACTCTCTGCTGTTCCAGTCCTTAGTCACTGCTTTCCAAGATAGTATTACATTGAATCCTCCCTTCCTGATCTATTTTACTGTGGCAGTTGAACAGAATAATTTAACCAGAGAATCAGCGCTTTTAACTTTTGTCTCATTCCTTTGGACTTGATGAATGGCTCTGTTGGGACCAATGTATCGGAAATGCTGCTTAAAAATATTACTGATATCTCCTGATTGACAACTGCACTTTAACTGCTCCTTTAAGAAGGGAAGGGGGAACATTTTTTTTTTTTTAACCATGAGAGAAAGATTTACTGCTTTAGAGCTATCAACACATGTAATCTAACTCTCCTTTATCTTAACTAGCAGGGCTGTTAAAGTAGCCAGTCTTGTTTCTGGGATTCTTGGCCTTCCCAGGAGCAAGAATTCTCTGGAAACTGCCTGACTTTCTGAAACGTGTGGAAAATGAATGCTATTGGTTCACGTTCCCTCAGCTGCCCTCTTCTAAGAGCCAAGTTATTTAGACTTGGTCATCTATTTATTTGTTTGTTTTTTTAGAGATGAGACACATGCTAGAATTGCACATTTTCCTTCTTGCTGGTGGTAAGACTTTTATTATTTTCTCAGTAGCCTGCGGGCTTTCAATCCTGGCTCCTGCTCCATTACAAGCCCAGAGAAGATAAATGCGCTGAGCAGCTTTTTTTCCTACCACAGTTGTTCTGTGTGTGGCCACCGAGAAGTGGCCTGTCACACTGCACCGCGTCTCGCACTGCATTCTCCAGAGCTTGTGCTCCAGTTCTCGTAATCCCTCCTGCTGCCGTTTCCAGCGTGGTTATAAACTTCTGTTACGAGAAACTACAATAATAGGACAAATGTTAAAAGGTTTTGTTTTTAATACAGACCTTCCTGCTTCTCAAAGTGAATATTCCTGGATTTTGAAACCTCATTATTTAAAAAGTCAATTGCCTCAGTTAAGTGTGTACTTCCCCCGTGAGAACTGAATATCTATTGTTTATTATTGTTCTCCAGTTTGGTGGGAAATCTCTCACTGTTATGTTTGAGTTGTCTAGCGAAGTGCTGAAAAGGTGGTACTGGCAACTTTTTAAAAAGCAGCATTAGAGATGCAAAGAAGTTTTCCTGTATCTCTTACTTGAGGCTTATTGCTACAGATCCAGAGCAAGAGGGGAGGACTGATTAAGGTGTCCTAAAGGAAGAATAGAAGTGAGTATCTGCTGGGCTTTACTGTGGTCGCAATAACAGGAGTTATTGGCTGACCTTTAACAATAAAAAAAAGTAATAAATGCAGTAGGAAAAAAACTTAAGTTGTAATTCCAGATGGTGATTTTTTTGTGCAGTCTTTTTGCATTTGCTTTTGCTCTGGAACATCGTCCTAATTCTAAAAAAGAAGCAAGTGTTAGGGAACTGGCAGTATCTTGTGAAAGGATCTCAATCTAGAAACTCTTCGTGTTACATATGAAAATGCTGCTACTGTAAATTAGCATTGTGGTATTAAGCTGTGTGAGGGGTAAACCTGCAGGTTTTGATGCATCATTAAGTTCCAGCCTTCTACTCAAGCTTACGAGAAACTCTACTAAGATATTTTTGATTCCCCAGTGAAGGTGGTGTTTTCAAGGCTCATCTTACTTTTCCAAAAGACTATCCACTGAGGCCGCCAAAAATGAAGTTCATCACAGAAATCTGGCATCCAAATGGTAAGAAATGCTAAAGTTTCAATTTATTTTGCAACTAAGTGTTGTGAATAAAGATTTCTGGCTTTATTTTCAGGCCAGAAATACGAAACTCTGCATTTACTTTGTCTTCACCTCAAAAAGAAGTAGTAACCATTGCAGAGTTTTTAAAAACTCTGATTTGAAAGATTGCTCCTTAAGTATTTCTACTAGCTTTCTGAATTCTTGGTAACTGTAGAGGTTTTTTGTATATATGTAATGCAAAAATCTGGCCTGAGGAGAACCTTGTTTTTTTAGCTGCCATCTGTCATGCCACTAAGTACTTCATCTTCCTTTACTATTTGGTGGTTCAATATAGAAGGCCCAGGTTTGTCTTCCATGCATGAAGTAACAGCATCTTTTTAGCCTCTCTGAAGATGATTCTTGCTAAAGCTTCGTTTATTCCTGGGCTGCTGGACATAGGTAGAAAGATAAAACCTGCACAGCCTTCCTCTTTCCCCATAAAAACCTTCTTCTGTTTTGTGTTAACGTCAGTGTGTGGACATGGAAAGCTGGGAGGAGACCAGCATGGTGCTGATCTTAGACCAGAGGATATTCTGCTACTGTGTCAGTTCAACCCTAGGAATATCAGAATACTTGTTGGGCAGATTCCAGTTCCAGCAACTTAAATTCTATTCCAATTTACTGCAGTAATATCTGGGTGATGCTTTTGCTGTGGGACACAAAAAGGCACCCTCTGATTTGCTGATCTTACCAGAAAAATGCTGTAGTGGAGCCTGTCTAAATAGTCTTGCAAAGTGTAGCCTGGTGTCAGAATTAGCCCCTTCCCTGCCTACCACAAAACTCTAGGTCAGAATAACTGACCAAGGCATCACTTCTTAGAGACTAAATTCTTTAACAATTAATTACTTTCCTTTTTTTCCATAAAGTCTCTTCACCGGCTTGTCTCCAGACTAGCTGGAATGAAAGTTAATGGTTCCCTAACTAGCCTGAAGAAATGCCAGCACGTTGTTCATTACTGAAATATGCCTTGTTCTGTTTTGTAGTTGACAAGAATGGCGATGTCTGCATTTCAATTCTTCACGAGCCTGGAGAAGACAAATATGGCTATGAAAAACCTGAGGAACGCTGGCTTCCCATCCACACGGTGGAAACTATAATGATTAGTGTAATTTCTATGCTGGCGGATCCCAATGGTGATTCTCCTGCTAATGTTGACGCAGCGGTAAGATTTTTCTTGGTCTGCACATGGTCTTTGGTATAGAAAGCTAAACCTCTTGCTACACAGTTTCACTTCAGTGCAACAGAGGGTGCAGTAATTTTTGGAAGAATCTTTTATAACTAAGCTAAGTTATTAGCAAGAAATTACTGACGAAAGCCCATGCGCTGTGAAACATAATTACTAGTTAGTCCTTGTATAACTAATGAAGTACATTCAAGTTTCTTTCATATAGGCTACAAGGTACAGATGCTGTCAAATTTCATAGGCGGTAATTTAATTTCTCCTATGCAGTAATCCACTTATTTGGAGTAAATTCGTGCTCACAAGGTACCTGCGGGTAAATTTTAGCTCCTTTCATCTTGGAAAATTCAGGGAGGATGCTTGTGTGAGGTATGCAGTTACCACTTCCAACAGCTGTTAAGTTTAGCTGCAGAAGTCAATGTATTCTAAAACCTGTTTTGATTCCCACTCTTACTTGTTTAATGTATTAAAGTTTTGAATAAGAAATCCTGTGAGATGCTGATTTGCTGTCTTGAAGAGGAAGAGAAAATGCAGTGGGGGCGTCAGCACAACTGTGCTGCGACTCTCTTGCGTTTGCCTCTGTACAGCAGTGCTGTTAAACCTTAGATCAAAGCTGTGGGTTTGACTCTAGATCTGTGCATTGAGGATGCAGCTGGAAGCTTCACTGGACATCTGGCCTTCAGCGTTACCCTTGACGTGAATGTCTTGCTGAGGATTGGGGAGCAGCATGGATTAGAGACAAGAAAACAAAGGGAATTTACAGTGCAGACTCCTGTCATTAGGGAGACACAAACGTTCCATGCAAAATAGTGCTTATGGAGTGTGTCGTGTGCTGGGGGTTGTATAAATGCATCTCTTATCTGAAAGAGCTGCTTTTATAGCTGAATAGTAGGCTAATAGGTGTTTGTCTTGGGGAGGGAAGAATTCTCAGCACTGAGATATGCTTATTTACTTGTGGCATATAGTTCAGCAAAGGCTAACACATGCAGTACTGTTAGGGAGAATTTAGGGAGGTTATTCTTATTTTCTTATTTTTGGGGGCTTAATGGTGGAAATAGTCTCATGCCAAACAAAGCTAATGGGGCACGGGGTGGGGGAAGAAGTCCTTGTCTAACGTTCTTGTGAGTGTTGGACATCCCCCCTTGTGTCGAGTTGCTGGTGGAAACAAATATCCAGGATATGTGAGTGTTTCCTGCTGGCAAACCTGAGAATACTGGGAGGAGCCGTGTATTAATGAAATGCTAGAAGTGCAATTAGAGTTGCTGTTTGCAATCTCATGTATGTTGAATGTTTAGTGACCTAATACTGGAGAAAGGTGGTATTTTTAGCTACGCTTATCACCCTGTTGGCATCCTATCTTTTGTAGTCTTTTCCTGTGGTTGGCAGAACAGGGGTACAAGATTTTAGGGTCACTTTCTGGCCAAGTGATAGACATTATGTGTAAAGCTACTCATTTTAAAGGAGTTGTAAGTTTACCCACTGGTGAGTAGGTCTCTGAGCCTTATGGTGAAAGTTTAAGAAGTTGTAAGAAAACGCAGTGTTCCCTGCCCCAACTTGAAGGAACAAGAACTTAAATCCATCTCTGATTGTGAGGATGATATTGAGGCATCATTAACGTCATGGGTGCTAGTGACCACAGTAATGTAAGAGTAGGGAGTAAAAACACCTGCCTCACAGAAAATCCAATGTGTGCTGCAGTTGGAGTGGGGGAAAAGTACAGGGACAAAAGTACAGGGACAGGAGCCTGAACAGACAGTGCCATAGGCAACTAGAACAGTTCATGACCTGAGTTTTGGAGAGGTTGCTGTCAAATTGGGAACATCACTTGCCATTCAATTCTGAACACTGTTTCACAGAGCTACGAATCTAAAACGTAGAAACAAAACCAAAGTATGTGAAGCTAAGAAGGCGTGAATTCAAAGCTTTCCTTGGCCTTATGCCCTCTTGCATAAACTGCCCTGTGTTTCCATCCAACAAATGAAAAGCTTGCTGTATTAATTGCTGGAAAAGGAGAACAAGTTAATTAGTAGCATTTTTTTGTGCATTTGGTAGACAAGAGAGAGACCTGCTGGAGTTGTCAAGATGGTGACTGCGGCAAGGAGTGGTTTGAGGTGATGGGTGTTAGGATGTATCAGCTACCACTATTTTCTTTGGCTCTACATCCTCCACACAGGGTTTGAAAGAGTTTTGCCTGCTACTCAAGGGAAAAATTAACCATGCAAATATTGCTTATACCAAAAACTAGCATCTGTATAACCTAGTACAGTGCATCTCATGAACTTTTTTTTCACTACTTCAGTGTCTAACTGTAAGGTAGGATCCAATGCATCAACCTTAGCCACATTTTTGTGATGTTCTGCACTTTGAGCTCTCTCAGATAAAGTTAACTTTTATAACCTGTACAAATAGGGTCAGGTCTGTAGACTGTTGCTTGTAAAGCAAAATGAAACAAATGAATATCAGCCTTGATGCTGGGAGCTGCTTGTGTAAGACCAGGTTAATCTTGGAGAAGGCCAAAACATGAAGGGGGAAGGTTCAGCTGTATCTTCACTATCTTGTGGGTAACTTGCACAGAAACCTGGAGTGATCTCTGCCTTCTAAACCCTGAATGTCACAGGTATTTAGTGACTAGCTCAAGAAATGTAACCGAATTTAAATGTTGGTTGGATGGCTACTATCTAGACACATAAACATCTAGATTCTTCCTGGAATTTGTATGTTCTTATAGCACTGACCTCTGAAAGATGTCTATTCAATTACAGAAAGAATGGAGAGAAGACAGGAACGGAGAGTTCAAAAGAAAAGTTGCCCGCTGTGTAAGAAAAAGCCAAGAAACTGCTTTTGAGTGACACTTATTCAGCAGCTAGTAGCTTCACTTTTTTCAGGGTAAGTATCTTCCTCAACTCAGATGATTGACTCTATTTCAGAGTTTTCTGGATTAGGTGAGTGTTGCTGAGCTCAATTTTTATTTATTTATTTATTTATTTATTTATTTTTCAAAAACAACCCAAAACCTCACACCCTTCCTTTTAACCAGCTTGGTTGCAGGACATTTCTTTGGCTGTATTTTATACTAAAGACTTTATGGTTAAGGAAATACTTAACCTTAGCTGCAGTGCAGTAACAGCCCCCTCTGCCTACGCTGTGGAGCTTTGCTCGTGCGCTTGCATTGTTGAAAAGTGAAGTTCTTTTTATCAGTATTAGTGCTGCTTTATTAAGCACTTAAGGACTTCTAGTGCTAATTAAGAAGAGAATACGCCTTCCTTCATGTTCATTATTGTGAAGACTACTTATTTGAATCTTAAAAACATCTTGTTTGTCTCATCTCAAGTTAATACACATGTGGAATTTCTCTTGCAGATACCAGTGGCATGTTGCTTGCAGGCTCTAACTGAGGTTTTGGTGAAGTTGTTGTGAAGCCTTTTAGAAAGGATTGCTTCACATATCCAGGGGAAGGTTTATTTACAAACAAACAAGGTGTGCTAGGATATCAAAGAGGATGATTTGAGATATTATCCATAATTACTATCAAGAAAGGTTGTATTCTCCTTAACAGAGCCAAATAACTTAATGCTACTTGGAAAGGTCTAGTTATAGTTTCAGACAAAACGGTCAGATTACGCTTGGAAACTGAACAGTGGCACATCTGAGAACCTTTGCTAGCTTTGTCCTGAGAGTAGTTGATGGATCATATTTACACCTTATCCCCCAATAAAATGAGCTCCTGACTCAAGGAGACAGTAGTCCTTACTATAACTGGAATAATGCCATCCTCTTACTAGGGGAATCTTTTACAGTAAGTTCTCATAGAAAGCTCTGTACTAACTACAGTGTGGCCCTTAAACACCTGGCCTGTATGTACTTTATTCCTTAGCATGCCAGCATTAATGTCCTTGGTTGCTAATAGATCTCCTACCTGCACTCTTCAGAGCAAACTTTCATTGAAGCTGCCCTCTTAGTGGTTGGTCTGGCAAATAAACCGCTCTGACCCATTTGGGCAAAAAAGCCTCAACCACATGAACATCTGTATTGGGTAGTAAAAGTGGGGAGGGGGAAGTGACAACATTGCCCATAACTCAATGGGATTTCACTGTCTAAACCTCTAAAATTGCATTTACTAAAATGCTCCTTTTAGATACCTCCTTGATGAGGAAAGAAAGAAGTATGGGAGTTAGTTCCTCTCTCTTATGCTCTTTTAAAAATTAGTTCTGTTTGGAGGGGAAAAAAAAAAGTTCTGTTTGTAACAAACTGGTATTACGACATCTCTTAAATGAAGCTTTGATTGAAATGAACTTTTTCCAGTATAGAGAAAGCATGAGGAGTGCTTAGTATTTACCCAAAGACCAGGCAAAAGAGCAGAATCTCTTATGCAGCTGTCCAAAACTCCAGTGGAAGAATTGTTAATGCAACTGAAAGTTTTCCCTTTTAGAGAAAGAGGGAGTAGCTGTGAGAGGCACTCCAGAATATCCTCAGTTGACCTTAATTTTCTTGCCATATTAAAGTTGGCCAGAGTGAAAGCACGTTCATGACACATACTAAGTATTGATTTCTGGAAGGCAAAATCTTTTCCGAGTCTTGGTGACTCCTCCAGAATGAGTGATGTGAGAAGTTGGATGAGAAGTGGGTTTCAACTACGAGTCTGCTTTGGTAGCTGTGGTATTTAACAAAGCTGTGTCATTTTGTACTGTGCTTTTCTGTTCAGTCAGCATCTGTTGCTCATAAATGAGGTATAAAATGGTAAGTCTTAGTGAGTTGCACTAAGCTTGAGTAATGAAACTTTATACACTGTGCACTTGACAAGTGACTTAAAAGTAATAGCTCACAAGTGTGATACTTGAGCTCAGATACTCACTGCACTAATTCAGAACTACATTAATTCAAATCTGTCTCCGATGATTTTGAACTTATGCGTCTTCTCTCAGAGGTAGGTGAAGTTTCTGAACAATAAATATTTTTAATTAGAAACACTGATTAAGGTCTTAGAATAATTAAGGATCAGGAGGGAGTTTAATGAATTTGATTTCTTCGTAGGTCTTCAATTGAGAAACATGGCACTGTTTTTTTTCCTGCACTCTACCCACCTATTGCTGGACTTCTGTTGTTACAAGTTGGCAAACACTGGCTGGAACTGGGCTGCAATAAAACATGCCAGTTATCAATGCTGACAAGAGCCTAACAAGTGCCAACACAAGATGATTACGCATTTTGAAATCTAATGAACTGCTTTAACCTTCAGGAAGAATTGTAAAGATGTGTACATAGCACAACATGATCCGGATAATATATATACTGTTCATGTACATCCACAAATACACATTGTACCAAATAATGCTGTCTGTAGTTAGGATAAGAATCGTGTAAATTCTAAAGATTTTAGCAGGTTTTTTCTCTCCCTATTCATTGTTTCCTATCAGTTAAAAACAAAAAGCAAAAACAACAACAACAACAAAAACTTGTGAAGCATGTCAAACTAAAACCAATTAAGATAAAGACTTTTTTTTCCCCACTTAATTTTCCTTTGACCCACTGAGGCTTAATTAAAATCTCTTGCTTATTAAAGTTTAGCATCTCTTTTGGTTTTTGGAAATGTGCTCCCTCTTATTCCCTCATCAGAAGTTAAGGTTTTTCCTAATTAAACCCTGAAAGGACTTGCTATCAATTACTTGTGTCTTTTTACGATGACCTTTGTAGTCTCAAAGGTGCTTTTTTCTTTCCCCTCCTCCGTTATAAAACCCAATTGCACATACTTCTTGAATTGGGTATAGCAATAAAACTGGCCATGGAGCACCCTTAAGCAGCCTGATAGGTTCTGACCTTCCAGAGAACTCGAATGCTTTTATTTGGAAGTTCAGTTGACTAAGTTAGTCCAACATAGGATGAGCTGCTTTTTCTTCTGGGTGATTTTTGATTTTTTTTTTTCCTTTGCCTTTTTCATTGCCTGTTTGTGGGTAGGGGTGTGTGTATGGGAGGCTTGTTTTTTCTCAAAGTTGAATTCAAGCATGCACATCTGTAGGCTTTCAAATGACTAATTTCTGGGTTTGGTATCAAAAATACTTTCCCACCTTAACTCTTTTCTCTCTTCTGTGGCCCTTCATATTCTTTGCCTTCTACTTCAGAGTTTCCTCACCTAATGTAAAAAGAAAATTGCGATGTATATTTTCATGTAATTTGATTTTTGGAATTCTGTCACCTTCTGTAGTGAGTTCTTCCAAAATATAATTTTTTCCAATAATGTTGTGTCAATCTGGCTGTTTTCAGTGCCTTAAATAGGAAGGGGGAATTGCAGTTAGAGCACAACTTACCAGAATGCTTTCAGTGACCTAAACTCAGCAACATTTGTTAAATTTGACAGTGTATTTAATGTTGAAACAGTAAAATAACCTTTTTTTTCGCCTCTTAAAAACTGTTTTAGGCCTCCACTGAATAAGGTACTAGGTACTGAAACAACTTTCTACCAAAGAAACTCAGAGGAACCTGCAACTCCTTGACTGTTCCCTGCTCTGTCAGGGATTGATGTTATTAGAGCCTTTAACAGCACAGAGTAACTGAGTAACAAAGTGGAGGGTTTGGTGTCATTAAAAGTCATCTTGTAACAAGCTTTCACAATTAATTCCTAGCTGCCTATATTTTCTTTTGGGTCACTACACAAAATATATATATGTATACAACCACCACAAAGGTACGTACAAGGTTCCATGGGGACTGGGCAGGATGGAAGGTGGGAAGCCTTGTCAGAGGCAAGGTGGCCATAAGGGATAAAGAAATGCTTTGGGCATACCATTTAAGGGCTACAGCTGAAGTCATTACTGTGTCCTGGACTTGCTTTAGATGAATATAGGTGTGCACGATATTCCCATTTACAGATGTGGTACCTAATGATGTTGAGAAACCATCAGTTTTGTTTGGTTTTAGGTGGGGAGCCTCCTCCATGCGGTGCTTTGGCACTACATGGGCAGAGACACAAGCGCTGATGTTTGATTCCCACTTAAACGCTTGTCTAAAATTGCTTGAGAGGAGGCTTCTTGCCAGCCAACAGGCTGCCCTTTCATTTTATTTATCTAAGATTTGGGACAGTGTTGAATCCCAACAGCATGGTGCGAAATAATAAATAAAATTATACAAAAATGTATATAATAATAAATAAAACTAAAAGAATAAATTAAAAGAATGAGGAAGATTATTTAAAAATGATAGTAATGACCTTTCCCCCAGGCCTCCTTCCTTCTACCTTTCCATTGGGCACCCAAAGAACTGGCAGCCACTGGAAGGAATTGGTACTTGCTGCTCTGGCAGACTGAAACATGTTCTGTTTTCTTGCAAACTAAAATGTACATAAAGTCCACATCTGACTCATTACTAAACTTCATAGCCTAAAACTTCCTCTTCTAATTTGCTGTGTAAAAAAAGTACTTAAATTTTTTGTTGTTGTTTTTTAAAGAGGTAGGCCTGGAGGTTTTAGCTTTGCTTAAAGTTAATCTCATGGCACTGTTGGACTCCACATTGGTTTTGCTTCCCCACACAGTTGTGCAAGTCCACACAGCCCAGACACTCCAAAGGATGGAGCGTAACCGTGAGGTAGCAATAAGACACGTGAGCTGCAGGTATTGCTGGTGTCCAGTAGTTTAATTAAGATGCCCAAATGCCCAGCTTGTAACGAATTTGTGGTAAGCACAGAAATGGCCTCTCTGACTTATCTGTGATTACAGATGGTTTTTGTGTGTTCTTGCCCCACATGTGCAAGGGCCAAGGCAGAGCTACAGGCTTGGTGATACAAGACCAGAACTTTCTGCTTCGTGACCTCGAGATACGGGCACTGTCGAAAGAGCAGCACTGCATTTTAATAGTACTAATACATACTTGTGGAACAGCCATTTTCACTCACTGCAAAATCTTGCATCTAGTTTGGTTTTATTTAGTCCTTTTTTTTTTTAAACTTGTCTGCAGACTCACAAATCTGGGTGAATTTTTCTGTTTTCTTCCCCCATCAATACCCTGTGGGCTGCTTTCCAGATAACATTGCATCACTGGGGAAGAAAAGAGGAAAGTGAAAGCATGAAACTTTAATAAATACCAAAAGAGGATTGTTGTTGAAATTCATGCTTCCTACTTCTCCATGCTGCTCCTTATACATCAGAGAAGTTGTTTGTACGGATCAGTAGGGCTATTTAGCTGTTTGAAATCCCTTCCCGTGACATGTGCTGAGTGCTCACCACAACTACAGGATCAATAAAGGGGGAACGTGAATTCTGCAGCGATTACAAGTGTATTTTGTTACAGCTGCCCTCTCTGTGGGCTTTGGGAGATGGACTTTTCAGTGCCAGCACCACCCCTAGGGCTCTTGCTGCCATGGTGCCACTGCAATGCAAGCCTTGGGGCACTGAGCATTTCCAGAAGCACTTACCAGGGACTTCAAACAGAAACTGAAAGTAAACGGGTTTTAAAGAGAGGTGCTGATCAAAATTGCTCCTCTCCGTCTATTCTCAGCAGAAATGACAAGATGGGTGGTTCGCCGGATGAAAAACATGGCAGAAATTTGAAAAGGTCGCTCTGTTGCTGAGGAATGCAGCCTGAGGCCGGGCCTGATCCCCGCAGTGAGCACCAAGAGCTTCCTCGCTCTCACCGAGCTGAAGGGTGGGAGCCAGAGCGACGGCTCCTGGTAGTGAGGTCCGGCTTGCGGCTGCTTTCCTGGGAATCGCCAAAGCCCGTGGCTCTCCCAGGCCTGCACCCAATCCTCCTTCCACTGTTTTATCCAAAAAAGGGAGGACGTTACGAAAGGGAGCAACTTCCCAACGGTCGCTTGAGGGCGATGCCAGGGTAAAGCCACGTATTGCAGCGCTCTGA
>NW_010585334.1:215356-249839 GCF_000705375.1 Tinamus guttatus
TTTTAGGGGGCTGCGTCCGGGCCCTGCGTCCTGTCAGGAGGCTGCAGTTCCCTTCCCCCTTCCCGAGGCTCCTATGAGGGCCGCGGGGCTCCGGACGCGGCCTTGGGGGCTTGCGGTGCGTCCCTCCCGGGAGACACCCGGGCGTTGAGAGCCGTCCCCGCGGCTGCAGCTTCTGCTTCTGCTCCTCAGGGAGAAGCAGCTTGTGAGCAGAGCTGCAGAGTCGGGAGTTGCAGAGGGAAGGAGAGCTCTTTGCGTCCGGTTGTTGAAGCCACCGCCTCGCAAAGCGCCCTCTCCACGCCACAGTGGAGAGGCAGTTGTTGAAGATTAACTAAGATGTAGCAAAAGCCAATCTCCTGGCATGCGTCTGCTGAGGAGACGCTGCTGTCCGGCTCACGCAGCCCTGCTAGAGGTGACTCTGCATGAGCCTAAGCACCTTGGGCACCATTTGGCCAAGGTCCCCCGCAGGTGTCACGGGTCTCCTCCAGAGGAGATGCCCACCAAGCAAGGCTGGGGTTCTGCAGTCTGCAGGGTGAGCCTGCTCTCAGCTTGGATCCTGCCTCAGCTGGCCCTGCTTCCTAGGGACTCATCCCTGTCTGCGTCATTCTGGAGTCCTTTGGCTCAAAATCCCCACAAATGGTGATTCTGTGTGGATAAAAGTAATAAGTAAAGCTTGGAAAGTTGGAGCTGTAGCTCCTGAAGTTAAGTGCCACCCACTCTCCATTATCCCTTCAAAGTACAGAAGCGCCTTTCCGTATCTATGGAGTGATGGTATGAGAGGGTCAGCTGGAAAATGCAGGTTTTCTAGGAGAGGGAGCTTGTAAACCTGGAGTCTGCTTAGAATCTGAATGCTTTCCTTGTGCAGACGTTGTGTCCATATGCATATGCAGAGTGCAGAATTGGATGCCTTGCAGTTGCTGGCTGCAAGCTGATTGAATAGACGGTAGAGATGAGCAGTTTTGCTTCTATGAGACTTTGGTACCACCAGTACCAGGGAAAGCTAGGTGGTGCCAGGCATGGGTCAAAAGCGCTGCCCAAAAACCTGAGCTGGAGGCAGGAGGAAGTATGCAGGAGTATTTTTGGATAGTTGCTGAAATGAAGATCTTAACTGGAGAAAAAGAAAAAAGGAAGCTGGGAGGAAGATGAAGCAGAAATCTGGACAGTCTTGGGGAGGAAGGGGACGAAAGCTGGAACGGTGGATGAAGGGCCTAGTTTGGGGAAGGAAGTCACTTATTCCCTTGCAACACTTGACTCGGGTCCACTTGCTAAGGAGACAAAAGCTCCTTCATGCAGTTTTGGTGGCTGCTCTTGAGGACAGTGTGGAGGGGACAGCAGGTCCCAGCAGCTCTTCCCGCCCATTCCAGATATGGGACATCTGCCACCCCTCGCCTGCTCCCTCCCTGCTTATCTCTTTAGACTCTGCTATCTCGCCGCTCTCAAGAGCGTTTTTGTGCCTTCTGAATGAGAAGTGACACTGCCCTGTTCTGAGGTCCTCTTCAACGCCTTTGTTAGGAGTCTTAAACTACTGCCAGTTCATGAAATGCTGCTCTGTCTGTTGGAGATCTGGGCTAACAAACACTGCTTTTATTTTCCCGCTAACCGAGTACCTAGAATACAAGCCTAGGAAAGGAGTTGCTCTCTTTACGCCTCCCTACAGAACCCTGGTTTTCTATTCATAAAAGTGTAACCTCTTGTTTAGGCAGAGGCCTCCTGGTATCTTCAGAAAGTACATGAGGGTTGACTTGTTTCAATGCTTATATAAAAGTGTCTAAAATACCTGTATGCCTGCAGTAACTGTATGCTGCACTCAAGGCTTAGTCAAATACATGTTTAGTGCTAATATGGGAGGTAAATAATGTGCATGCTGTCAAAATGATTGTAAGCTTAGAGATACAGTGGTTATTAAAATAAGTTTCCACTTTCCCTATCCCAGATTAGAACACTTGAGGACTGAAAATAGTAACAAAGCTCCAGATTTACTAGTTTAAACAGAGGCTGTGGTTCTGACATCTGAATTTGAGCAGGCTTTCCTTTAAGTAACAGTGTGATAGCTATTCTTCAAATAAATGAAGCATGAACAAGGGAGACATGAATTTTTCCCCTCTATAGTGGATGATGATTAATGGGATGCTGAGACTGTGCTGAATGTGCCCCTGGAAGCTTCCGTAAGATCAAACACTGCCTGAGAGAGTGTGACAGCAGCTACTGCACAGCTGATGTGCTGGCTCTCGTGGGTAGAATAAGAAACTTGTTCCACAGCTCATCCTTGTAATCCTCGCAGCACACAAATCCCTATCAATAGCTGATGCTGAGATAAAACTGTCTGTCTGAGAGACTTCCCAAAGCTTCAGTGTCTGCAGCACTTTCACTGCCCATGGAGACCTTGGCAGATGTTAAGCAGAGCTGCAAGGAACCAGATTCCCTTTGCTGCTGCCCTGGTGTAGCTCAGAAGAGTGGCTGATGACTGCAAAGTTTGGAGGTGGTTTTTATAAGATAGGAGTATTTGAGGTGTTGCCCTGTGGCTGAATTCTTTTTTATTCCTGCTTTGGTGCTTCCTTGTACTTGAAGATGCAGTATTTCTTTTGGATATGTGCCCGCCTGTGTGAACAGCTGCTGTGTTTGGACACTGCTCCCAGCTGTCCTCTGCAAGTGTCTTTCAATGTTATCAGCTCTTGGCTGTAAACAAACTTTCGCTCTCCCTGCTGTAACTGTAGGGTTTGCTTTGTGTTCTTGCTGACACCTTCCTTATGAATGAGGCAGGAAGGAACAGTTGCTCAAGAGACACGTCCTTCTGGTTCTGGGAATACTGAACTGGCATTTTTATGTTTAGATTCAGGCAACAGAGCTACACTTCAAGCGCTCTGGTATTGGTTAGATTATGAAAATAAAAACACGTCAGCAAAAAATAGCTGGGGGGAAAATAGCCCAAACTAAGCAGTGATGCCAGTTCTTAACTCTCATAAAGAATGGAACTAAATATGTGTCTGGTGAAGGAAGTACAGTTCAAAGTCTGTTTAAGCAGTATTAGCTGGAGAGTAAAATATGGCAAATATGGCAAATGCCATGTTTACCCATTATAGTAGCCATTAAGTTAAAGGCCTTACAAGGGATCATTTGCCCCAGCAGTCCATGGAGGAGAGGCTAAATGAGACGTTCAGTCTGCAGCTCAACCAGAGGGGCGTTCAGTTCTGGGACCTGTGTTGGAGTAAGGCCGGGGCCTGTTCTACTCTTGCCTGCCTTCTTCCTGAAGCAGAAAGAAAACTGGTCCATAGAGCTCAGTTTTTCAACGTTTATAGTAGGGGCTTATTAAATATTTGAGAAAAATCTGTGTTAGTAGGGAGGAATCTTATAGGAACAGTTTCAGTTTGTGCTTCAGCTTTTCAGTAACACTCTGTGTGTTTATGTGCGCGCAGAGGAGGTGGCCAAGCTGGAAAAGCACCTGATGCTTCTCCGCCAGGAATATGTAAAGCTGCAGAAGAAACTAGCGGATACAGAAAGGAGATGCAACCTTCTGGCTGCCCAGGCGAACCAAGAGAATGCCAGTGACACGTTCATCTGTCGGCTTCTGGCCATCGTGGCTGAACTCTACCAGCAGGAACAGTACAGGTAAGAAAATCTTTCTCTGGGGAGAGGGAGGCTACTGGAAGCTCACCTGACCAAACCTTTTGGTTTAAAATAACAATGTGTCATAGCAAGAGTTTTATTGTCTCTCGTGCACCCGTAAGAGCATGCCAAGATCAGGTAGCTGAGAAAATAGGTGAGTGTCGAAAATGGTCAGCAGCTAAAAAAAAAATGCTGAACACAAGTATTATCTTATCGCAGACCTCGCTGGCTTGCTAGTTACACAGTGCATCTTCTAACAACCATGGAAAGCTCTCCTTGAATGCTAATGTCCTTGAAGCAAGTTCTCTGGTCTGTAAGAAGCCTGATTAAGCTGTCTTGGTTGTGCTAGGTAACAAATCTTGGGTAATGATTTAAGTGACTTAGTGGTGTAATGATACTGTATTTTTGCATCTTGACATAAGATTAGATTTCAGGGTTTTTCCATAAGCACATTAGGGACCATCTTTAGTAGTCCAATTTCCTTAACTGATTTAGTTCTGAGACCTCGTTGGCTCTTAGCAATATTTCTTTGCTATTTCTAAAAGCCAAGTCAGTACAGTATAGGAGATCAGGTGTATAAAGAGAGCGTGTATAATTAGTCCCTTCCCCATCTCCTCGTTAGCTTCCCGAAGAAATATGTGCATGTCTGGCAAGAAACTTCTGACGTGTTGGTAAAATGTGAGTTCTTAGCATACATCAGAGTTGGATTACTGCTTCACTGCTGTTCAGCTTGAGATGTAAATACACGGAATAGCAGCCCAGTTATTTAAAAGGAGGAAGGAAGGAAGCAAGTCCCAGTATAAGTATTTTGTTGTGTAACATCTCTGTGTTCTGTACTTTAGTTTAGCAGTGATTTCATTTAGAATGTTGCCGGGAAAAATACATCAGTGTGGTCAGAACACTTGCGAGCTATGGGACTTCAAAATGAACTGGATATGTAATTCCAAACTGCAAAGGACACTTGGTGTTAAAGGGGTCAGAATAGAATCAGTGTTTCTAGCAGATGGTCCCCTGAGAAAAGGTGATTTTTGGAGTCTGCTTCATACTCTGGACTACTGTCAGGCATTGTTTTCTTGGTAGTCTTGCCCAAAACCGTTGATTCTTAGCAAGCTTAGCTGACAGAGAGGGTTGTGCAGCCTAAGATTAACCTCGAGATTGCTGATTTTTTTTCCTTACTTTGTACAGCAGTTTCCCAGCAGTTTATTCTGAAATGAAGTTGCGTTTCCCCCTCCCCCGCTTCCCCAAGCCTTAATAAATGGCAGTGAGACTCATTGCCTCCTTCTTCCCCATCAAATAACTATTAGGTCACTTAACAAAATATCAAGATGAGTGAAATTTAGTTGGTTCTGTCAAACAACGCAAACCTAAATCTGGATATCAGGACATAAATACTGTGAAAATGTTGAATCTCTAGCTATCTAAGCACAGGGGAGCTTTGTTATAGTTGTTTGTGCTTTTTTTCCTCTTCTCAGTGATCTGAAGATAAAGGTTGGGGACAAGCACATCAGTGCTCACAAATTTGTGCTGGCAGCACGCACTGAGGCTTGGAGCCTAGCCAACCTCGTGTCAACAGAGGAGCTGGATCTGTCAGGTTGGTCACTGCCTAGCAGTGTGTGACGCTTTGATTGTCTTTGGGGTGACAATAAAGGGATGAAAGGGTTACTTACCATGCAGGACACTGCTGTGCACAGAAAGTGATGCTTAGCTCATTAATTATGAAGCTCTGAAACATGCTAGTAAGCTTGCAAACTAGATGGGCAGTGCTAGTCAATCGATCTTCTTTTCCATGAATGAATGGAGGTGAGAAATGGTCTTTCTGAGAGTAAGGTAAACATGAAAACCAAGTCTGTGTGGAGAAGCTCAACTCTCCTTTTTAGGACAGGGCTTTTGAGGCACAAGGTTTCTTTCTAGAAGAGTGTAGGGGAGGAAAATGGGGAAAAGTTTTGATTTCTTATAAAAGCTTTTTGTATTTTGATACCTTTGTAGAATAGGCCAGGGAAGTCTCTCTTGAAACCCTGTCTTCTATGGAGTGGGGTTTTGTTCTGCTGTAGCTGTTTCTAGCATGTGATTAAGCAGTATTTTTGCATATTGAATCTCTTGACAAGTTTAGTATGGCAGAGTCTTAGCATGCAATTAATTCCTCAGCAAAGGAAAGGGCAGTGAAGCTAGACAGGTTTGCAGGCTGAAATGCTCCCTGTGAGCCACTGACTTCCCCTACTACTCCTAGTCTTACCAGGAGTCATAAATGCAGCCAAGCTAGAAAGCAGCAATTCAGTTTTGTAAGACAGCATAAGCTTCCTTGTGGAAGGATTTAAGGAGCTTTCTGCAGCTGCAAGACAACAGATGCCAGGGAGCGATGTGATATTGAACACTGTCAGCACAGGGTGCTTGTAAATCAATGCTGATTACAATTTTCTTACAGGTGTTAAGAGACGGTTCGTAGCATTTCTAGCTCCACTTCATGCTATTTTGGAAGCTTCAAACAGAGTCTTACATGGTTAGCAATATAAATATGGCCTCATTATAGCATTATAGTAAAATATGTGTTGGTGCCACTTACCACTGTGCAAAACTTATTTTTAACTTCAATCAGTTGCATGAAATTAAGGTATGAAGTAGTTGCCACAAGCCATCCACTTTAAGGCTTGACATAATTTTTATAAGACTTTGTTTAGAACTTCCGATTTAAGATGGCCTAAACCAAAATACAGGCAATATTCAAAATTGAATGTTTGTGCGGTTCATATAAAGGTATATATAATTCTGCAGACTGAGTAGAGAGAGATAAATATCTTCTCATTTTGGAAAGACAAAGTGCTATCTCAACCAAAGCAGTGCTGATGACAGCTCAAGTGGATTTCCTGATACTTCAGGAACACTGATCCAAAGATATATTTTTCTTACAAATGGCCTTTTTCTTTAGAGGTCCTCTACCAAATAGTACTTGGAATAGCTTGTAGTCTGGAAATCTGGGGCCAACTCTTCATCTAAAGGATGAGTAGTTCAGCCAACTATGTATGTGTGTATTTTTGTTAAGCTTGGATACTGTTTTCTAATACCAGTGGTATTTTTTTTTGTAATCTGTGTGATTTTATGCTGTCTAATAACTCTCGCTTATATCCATGTAAGTAGGACTGTCTGGGTAATGCTTCTGATCAAATGTCAAAGTCTCCTGGCCCATAAGACCTGTATCTCTAGCAAGCTGTGGTGTAGGTTTCTATCATTTGTTGGTGTAAAAACCAACATTTTTTTTTGTAGGTGTAAAAACATGCTGGCTTGGAACTGGTGCTGTAAAAACACCTGAAGTTAAACTAGTTTCTTACACGAGCTCTTTACTACCATTTCCTAGAAGTGGTTCCCAGCAGTTTAAGTACTTTGTAGCTCTTTCTAAGAGGTAAACAACATTTATTGGAATGCAGCAGTTCATAACACATGGCCCTGGCATGCAAAGTGACGAAGGGAGGGTTGTTAAAGTGAAAAGGGAGACTTAACTTTGCCAGATGTAGAGAATAAATTCTAGATTTGCCGTAATGTGAGGGACCAAAGACTTGAAAGGGGAATCACTGACTCCTAAATATGCAATGTTATAGGTGATACTGTGAAATGCTATAGAGCTGTGTACATTCTGCATACTGTTTTGGGGGAAGAGGGGAAAAGTGTTTTCCTGAGTGATGTGTTTCTTTTTGGAAACTTCTGTTCAATCTGGCCAGTATTTGCATTTTGATCGAACTAAAGCAGTACAGTTTCAACTTCTTTTTTTTTTTTCTCCTGTTAGCTATAACTTTTATCAGTGAGAGGAATGTCAACTGCTTGGATACATGCTTGTTCTTTGGGTGTCTGACTAATACCCGTTCCTCTGTGCTAGATGCTGACCCAGAGGTAACCATGGCAATGCTGCGCTGGATCTATACAGATGAGCTTGACCTAAGAGAAGATGATATCTTCTTGACAGAGCTCATGAAACTAGCTAATAAATTTCAGCTCCAGCTGCTTAGGGAAAGGTGAGTCTGGGTAAACACACTGAATCTTCTATTCAAAGTCAGAACATTCAAGAAATAAGTTAACAGCTGCTAGCGATTGGATGGAACTTTGCATTTTTAAAGAAAGACTTGAAGTTTTTAAAATGCAGCATGACACTCAGTAGATCACAGGAGATGAAACTTTGCACAATAAATTTTAACTGTAGCAGTTTTTCCTCACGCTTGCTTTACTTCATGTGGACTCCAGCACTGGTTGGTGCTGTCATGGGACCTCAGCTTTGATAGAAGCTGCTTTGATAGGGATCTGCACTTACTGAAGCTGAAGGGGTTTTGAAGGGGTTCTGATTAAAGTAAAGCTAGGCAGCGTAAATATATATAAATACATATATAGTAAGTATAGTGTATATATACTTACTATATATAGAGAGAATAGTAGTAAAGTAGTAAAGCAAAGCTGAGTCTTTTTGTGTTAGCACCCAGCAAAAGGGGTAGAATGCCTGTAGCATGGGAAAGTGGTTCCAGAAGTGGTGTCCTGATTAACTGAGTGTGACTTTCCTATTTTGACAGATGTGAGAAAGGAGTTATGTCACTAGTTAATGTTAGGAACTGCATTCGCTTCTATCAGACTGCTGAGGAGCTGAACGCTGGTACTCTCCTGAACTACTGTGCTGAAATAATTGCTAGTCATTGGGTAAGTACTTTGAAGGACACAGGAGAAAAATAAATTGGTGAAATGGAGATGCTTAAACTGTAGATTCTTTGCTTAACTTCTGCAGTATGTTTTGGTGTGGTAGCATTCAAGCGTCCCACTTGGGGTGGGAGTTATCGGCTGCTGCGTAGCTTGCAGTCATGAAGGTGCCCTTCCTTGCTCACTTTGTTTGCAGGGGACAGCCTCAGTGTGGAGAGCCTTGCCCCCACTAAGTAGAGGGACTTCTGAGGCAGGAATCATTTTTCTTCTCTTGTCTTCTTTCTCAGATACAACTTTGTCATATCTACGTAAGAAACAAATGGTGCACTAAATGGCTCTTCCCCTTTTTTGTGTATATGTTTTTTGTCCTTTGGGGGTCATGTTTGCTGGAAAAAAAAATGCCATGCTCTAAAAAGCCTCTTCTCTTGGTAAATCTGAGTCAAACCAAAAAGATCAATCTAATAATAGAGAGTTCCCTATCAAATTTGGATGCTAAACTGTTGAGAGGTTCAGCCATGATTAGTCTCTGTCTGTACACAATTGGGAATCCTATGGCTGATTTTACTTCCAAAAGTGATCCTTGCAAGTAAGAGTCAACCTCGTAGCGAGTTCATTTCTAATGGAGGGAACTGCAAGGAATCATGCAACTGACCTGGAAGTGCCACTCGTTCTCATCTCTTATTCTAGGGAAAGTGTAATCAACTGTACTGTAAAGAATTCTTCGATAGTAGTAAGACTTTTTCACAAAAGTAACTTGAATCTGTGATTTAGACTGATCTACTGTCTTATTTGAGAGACTGGATTTTGACCTGTTTGAAGGGTTGGTGAAATGCTTGTTGTCCCCTCTACCTAGACATAAGGGAGTGGAAAACCTCACTGCAAAAGGTCTTAAAACTAAATTGCAAGATGTTAGATCTTCTCTGAATGACTTTTTCTAGTCGTAAAAAGCCATCTTGGGTTATCTGTAGGTGACAAACATGGGTCCGTTCCTGCTCGTTGTTATGCAATGCATGTTATCGAAATGGAGTTTTAACTCTGCTTGTTTTCTGGACTTTAACTGCATTGTGTAATGACGGATTGTGTACAAACAAGGTAGAAGTTTTTTTACCCTGTACTTTTTTGTTCCTTCTAGGATGATTTGCGTAAAGAAGACTTCAGTAGCATGAGTGCTCAATTGCTGTATAAAATGTTCAAATCAAAGACAGAATATCCTTTGCATAAGGCTATTAAAGTTGAGAGAGAGGATGTTGTCTTCTTGTATCTTATCGAAATGGATTCACAGGTATGGTGAACTGACCTGCTCTGTGTTCAGTGATACTGATGTTTCAAATAAGTAGTTTAACTGCTAGTCTGAACCTTGTTATCAGTTTCCATCACTGATGCTTTTCATATGTTGTTTATCACTGCCATATATGTTTCCATTTATGTAATGGAAATTTAGCTACCACATTAGAAGCTTCATAGAGATTAACTCAGAAGCGTTTCATAACGCTCTTAGGACATATGCCTTGCATACAACAGATTGTATCTGATAATCCAGTACTAGTTATTGCTGTGCACAGTAAGAATCACTACATAGCAGTGAACATACTAAAGCGTTAACAAACAAGTTATCCCTCAGATTTTACAATATGAGTTTTTGAAAAAGGAATTATTTGAATGCTTTTCTTCGTACCTTGTTGGCTCTGCATGGACAGAATCTTCAGTAGTACTTCTCATGAGTTGCAAAGAGACCTTCTGTTTTCTTGTTGGTCTAGACTTGCATGTGGAAGTGCTTATTTTGTTGTTGTGTTCCTGTCTTTTGAGATGTACTCGCCCAAATGTAGCACTAATATTTTGTGTTAAACTTCAGCTCTTACATCGGTGGTTAGAATGGGCTGTTAAAATTTCCTGTTGAGCAGTGAGTGTCTCTTAGCATAACTACTGTTAATCCACTCAACTTGTTTTATAGCTTCCTGGGAAACTCAATGAACTGGATCACAATGGAGATCTTGCTTTAGATCTAGCCCTCTCCCAGCGACTGGAGAGCATTGCAACTACGCTGGTCAACTACAAGGCAGATATAGATAGAGCAGACAAGAATGGCTGGAGTCTATTACATAAAGCCATCCAAAGAGGTGAGTAAATAGAATATGAAGCCTCTTTAACTTGCAGTTGTTCCCAACTTGAATTATATATTCCAAAGACTAGCTTTGTATTGCTCTGTAATTGACACTTTGTTTCTAAAACTAAAAAACAAAACCCCCACAAAGTATTGGGGATGTAAATGCTGGCCTGCTGGCTGGTGAACTAAATTCTGTATATGACATCAAGAAGCCATCTAGAACAGCATTGCCTGCTAAAGGATATATAGGTAGATATTTTGGATAGAGAGCATTCTAATATGGCAACACACTTAATGTTTTTCTGACAGATAGCTGAATCAAGCTATATCATACATGGACAACCTAGCTACAAAATGAAAGGGAAGCCTTTTTCTAGACCTGGGTTGAATGCAGCATCTTCTTCTTACTGATCATGGTTAACAGCAAGGGTCTTCCCTACTGGAAAGCAGGTAGAGGTGCTTCTAGTCTAAATATCTGCAAAGTTCTTGTAGCTCCAGGGAGTGGTAGCATGGCTAACATTAACAGAGTGGAGCCTGGGTACAATTACGTGATTATCTTGAGCTGCTCTCGAGTGCAAAATACATCTTATGAGAACTGCAGCGCACTAGGACCTGGTTGCCATAGCCACGGTATTTGGAAGGCTTTGGAGCAGCAGCATCCTGGCTTATGGCCAAGGTCTGGTTTAAAACAAACCTCTAGAGCTACCACTGACATTTCCTGTAATGATTTAATCTTTAGGCAGCTGTTTGTTCCAAAGTACTACAAGGCATCTTACCTGTGACTAGCTCTCATAGATATTGGGGTGCTACGAGTAATTAAAAGAATCTGTTTACTCCTACTAGCAGATAATATTCTACAAAAGAAGAACTATTTCTAATGAAGTCTGAGAGCTCAAAGCTCATGACTTTTCTTTAATCTCTCATATGCCTGAACAGGGTAATGATGATGCCTGATTCTAAGAATAAATCTTCAGCAGCGGGAGTAGGAGGCTTTCTAGGCATAGGTCAGTGTTCTGGTGACTGCAGTCTTGTGAAGCATTAGAAAGTTTGCAGCAGGCTGCTTGTTACAATTAGTACTAGCATTTGTCCGCTAGTTCTAATGCCTGCTTTCAGGCTAAGCTAAAACTCTGAGAATGAATGCTTGCTTTTCAGCAACTAAGCTTCAGTGAGTTAATCACTGTTAACAACCATGTGTTCTGGAAACATATAAAGCAAATTGTCTGAATTTGCCGCACAATCCTTACTTCCTCTGATCGTTGAAGAAAAGTGGGGAAATTCCAAATGTGGAAATTGGGGAAAGTGGGGGTTTGATTTTCGCTTTTTGATGTGATGCAGCTTTTCATGTTGCTTAAACAGGCAAATGTGTGGTGGGTGTTTTTGTATATTTGCTCTCCAGTCTGGAATTCTGGGAATAGTCTCATGTTGAAGTGCATCTTGGTGTTTCAAGTCAATGCCTAATGTACTGAAGTGGGCATAATGTCCAATGCTGCCTTCTGAAGAAATGCTGAGGGAGGGGGTTCTTAGTGCCTTGCGTGGTTGGTCCTGACTGTTGAAGCTCTGGGGTGACAGAGTGGGGCCTGAACTTGCAAAGATGGCAAAGTTTGTGCAAGTGCTTGTTTATGTAGCAGTACAGATAGTGACTAACTTCCAACTACACAATTCTTGGCTGGTGCTCTAGAATAGTGCCTCTTGGGCACGAATGACTAGTGTACTTAGTCTTGCAAATTGTCCAGTTGTGCACTAGAGCTGCAATGGGTTCGTCTTAACTGTATGGGAGCTAGCAAAGTCACTCGGTACCACCACACCAATAAGCTAGTGCTTGAAATCTAGAGTCTGTGTGTAACCTCTATGGTTTGTGCTGAGAGGTTATAAGATACCTTAATGCTGCCTATGTAGCAAAGTGTTCTTGGAGTTATTCCTTGCTAAGGCACTCTAAGAACAGATGGTTCTGTTGGAGTGACTACATGGTATAGAGGGAAATTGTGAATCCATTTTTTGGACTTGCATAAAGCATGCAGATTCCTAGCATACCCATGGATAATCTTCTTTCCTTTCACAAAAGGAGATAAATTTGCTGCAAACTTTCTTATTAAAAATGGTGCCCGTGTGAATGCTGCTACACTGGGAGACCAGGAGACTCCTCTGCACCTTGTGGCATCGTACAGCTCCAAGAAGCATTCACCAAATGTCATGGCTGAGATGGCCCAGATAGCAGAATCCCTCTTGCAGGCTGGAGCCAATCCCAACATGCAAGACAGCAAAGGAAGGTAAATACGGGCTGAAGTAACTTCTGCTGCCAGTTTGGCAGATAATAGGGCAATGATTAGATACAATCCAGTAGGAACATGCTCAGGTCTATCAACAAGGCACAGATGATACCGGAAGCAAGAAAGATCAAGTATTTGACCCACTGATAGCAGAAAACTGTAGGTTGAATGATACTGTAATCAAATGTACCCCATGTATGGAAAGTTGGAGTGAGCTGCCTGTTGAAATACAGTTAGAAGTTTCTCTTTATTGGATCACTGAGCAGTAAAGCAACCTAAATGATGACTAATATCTCTTCACTTTTTTTTTTTTTTTTTTAAGAGCAGGGTGTGGGGGGAGCAAAAAAGGCTTCTTAACCTCAATCTGGCTGGCAAACAGTTTTACCTCAAGAGACAGTGTCTGCAATTGAGATGTCTTTTGCTTTGGTACATGGTTACTGAAGCACAGAGTGTTTAAGCTACTTTACATGTTTGCTTGCCAAGATTTAGTGGGGGAAGAACTTTAGGTAAGAGAATCTTATATGGGAGTATCTTGCTTCTTGCTAATTCAGTTATACCTGCCTTCAATTGCAGGACCCCATTACATGCATCAATTGCTGTTAGGAATGAACCTGTGTTTAGTCAACTCCTCCAGTGCAAACAGTAAGTTTCATTTAAATGCAAATCACAATGAAGTTACTTCATACAGTGAAGATATGAGAATTGGTTTAACAAGCCTGTTAGGCCTTTTGGCCTTGTAGGCTTGCAGTAGGCTAGGGATGCAAAAATGTAAGGACTTTGCATAATAAGATGAAAGTTACCTTCCTACACAATGCCAGCAGCCAAGCAAGCTTGCTGCACCCTAAAGAGGAAGCAAACTGCATCTCGTTCATTTTCCAAGCAGGGTTAGGTGAAAGGATGTAGCAATAACTTCATTCATAGTAGAGCCTAAAGGAGTTACAAGATTCTAATGTCTTAATACTTTCCTGCCTTCAAGTTGGGTTCTGTGTAAAGCTAATGCAGATACTAGGCAAATACCAGGGCTAAGAAGCAGAATGCTTCATGTGTCTCGGCTTCTTGTTAGAGCTCTGTGCACTAATTACTCACATGCAGTGGAACTTCTTCGTTGTGTAGATTTTTGTGGCAGTCCAAATCCAGTAATGCCACACTTCCCTTTAGGAGCACTCAGCTTAGGCATGACTGGTAAAATAGTAATTTAATACGTGCTCTAGAGTATTCACAATACTTGGAAGTACCTAAAGCTGGAGCAGGTTTCTTGGGCAAACAAAGGGTTGCTAATGAGATGTTAGATAAATTAGTACAGCTACTTGAGTGTTAAAAGATGCACAAGGAACATTTTTTTTTTTTAAGGCATAAATTGGGGAACATTAACTCTTATTTTTAGACTAGACTTGGAACTGAAGGATCACGAGGGAAGCACAGCTCTGTGGCTTGCAATTCAGTATATCACCGTGTCTTCTGATCAATCCGTAAATCCTTTTGAGGATGCCCCGGTTGTAAATGGAACCTCATTTGATGAGAACAGTTTTGCAGCAAGGTTGATCCAACGAGGCAGCAATACAGATGCGCCAGACACAGTAACAGGTAAAACGGGGGTTTGTATTTCTGTTTAGGTGGAAGGTTTGGGCAAGTTAATTGTGTGGTGCTACTAACTACATTTTCTGAAATCCAAACTACGTTAGGCTGTTTAAGTAATTGGATGGAATTAGGTGAAGACTTCTGAGGAGTGGAATGTAATTGCCACAGTTGTTGCTGAGCACATATGCATAACGAATGGTAGGTGGTAGTGACTTCACTTGGTACCTGTCAGAATTCCAGCTCCAAGTGAGCTTGGTTTGCAGAAGTAACAAAAACTGGACTCCTTGCCAGGTCCTGGCATCTTTACAGTTTCAAAATATGTATTTGCTGAATGGCAGTGAATGTGACACTGGGGCATTGAGAGAGGACAACTAGGATTTTTTTCTCTAGCTTCAAGCTTTAATGTAGTAGGGAAGGTGTAAGCACTGGTTAGTGTCAAGCTGTAGTTGGGATAGCACTCTTAACTGCATTTAAATGTTTTTCTTAGGAAACTGCTTGCTTCAGAGGGCAGCTGGTGCTGGAAATGAGGCAGCTTCTCTCTTCCTAGCAACTCATGGAGCAAAAGTCAACCATCAAAACAAATGGGTAAAAAGTAGTCCAAAAGTTCCCTTGAATGCACTGTTCCAGAAATGCAATACTTTTTTTTTTTTTGAGAAAGCGAACCTCTTAAAAGTTAGCTAACCCCAACTTCAAATAAACTGGAAGAGCAGAGTGTTCTTTATCAAAGGTCACTTTTTGTAACTTCAAGTTCTAATAAGTTTCAGCTACTAGAGTGTAAGCTTTACATACCCCTAAAAATGGTTATATGTAGGTTAAAAGTTCCTTTAGTTCATGACTGCTTGTCTCAAGCCCGTAACCCATCTTCTGTTTATTAAAGGGAGAAACACCACTGCATACAGCGTGTAGGCATGGCCTAGCAAACCTGACAGCAGAACTTCTGCAGCAAGGAGCCAATCCCAACATCCAAACTGCAGAAGCAGCCCTTGGTCAGAAGGATAAATCTTCTCCAGCAGCAGAGAATGTCTATCTGCAGACTCCCCTTCACATGGCTATTGCTCACAATCATCCAGATGTGGTGTCAGTCATCCTGGAACAAAAAGGTTTGTTTTTTTTTCTTCTGATTCAAATTATATTGGTGTTATAATGGACTGGTATGTCTAGTTGCTAACTAGTTAGGGAGTAGTTAGGGAAAACTACAGTAGTAGAAGTTAGAAAGTAGCTAGGAAAAACTACAAATTGCATATGTGTTCCTGTAGACTTTGTGTAATTAAATCAATTAGCAAGACTGATTACCCAAACAAGTGACTTCCATTTAAAACCGGAATGTTGTCTTGGAAAGATCAGCAAATACAGATTTGCTCTAGTGCCTCCGCTATGGATAATGAACTTGAAGTTTAAGCTCTTCTGGATGTACTAGTGAGATCCCATTTCTCTCCTGTCAAAATACTCAGTTCAGATAAATGCGGGAATCTGTTAAATACAGGTAGAAATCTTACCACAGGAAGTTGCCTTCTGTGGCCCTCAACTCATTCAGTAAGAGGACAGTCAACGTGATTGTAATGACAGTATTGGACTTAAATGAATACTGAAATGCCAGCAGAATTCTACACTTCTGGCATCTAGGATCCTTATCGGATTCCACTGGCATTAGGAATGAGTGGGAGGGACTGTGGTGAATTGAGTGCCATCTTCCTTTCAAAGGAGCTCAGAAGGAGGGGTGCTGGTGCCGTTGTTCAATGTACCTTCCAGTAAGGTCTTTATATGAAGCTCTGAGCATGAAGCCACTTGGAGCAAAACCGGGGGAAGGGGGTAGTAATGGGAAAGGTTTTAATTGGTGGGATTGCCACTGCTGCTTAGTCCTAAACAGTCCCAGCATTTGGGGAAACTCAGGATAACCTTCCTTGCTCAGGAATGGATTTTTTTTCAAACTGTCTGGATAAATGAGCAGTCTACTTGAAAATATTAAAGGTGTTTGCCGACTGACCTTGCTATTCCTGTACATGTCAAATATAAGAACGCTCTAAATCTGAATGTTTTGTTCTAGCTAATGCGCTTCATGCTACCAACAACTTGCAAATCATTCCTGACTTTAGCTTAAAGGACTCGAGAGATCAGACGGTGCTGGGATTGGCTCTGTGGACAGGTAAGTAACTACAAAATAAGAATTAAACGTGGAAGTCATGATGTGAATAAGATACCGGAGACAAAGCGACAGCTGTGAGTTCATAGCCTGACTTGGGCTGCTAATGAGAAGCTGTCTTAGGAGAATTGGAGTAGTGATTTCTGGCTCCTAAAAATGAATATTCACGTATAGCCTATTGGTGGGAGATTATTAGCTCTATAGCATCCCCCCTTCACTAAGGGGTAGGCCTGGAGCTTCTTTGCTACAGCCCTGCTGGCAGTTGTGTGGAATTGCTTCAGCGTGTGAAGTCTTCACTGGCGTTTCTTATCAGTTTAGCAGGCTATGTCTTTTGAGGCTAACTGTGTAGAAAAATGGTTAATGTGCTAATGCTATTGGTTACAAAGTGAAGGTAAGCTACTTTGAAGGGTGTGAAGGGTAAGAGATCTGAAATACTGAATTGGAAGATGCTTTCTTGTTTATGAAGGCAAGGGGGATAGTTTTGGGAAAACTTCAGAGCCACAATCAAGTGGCACTTCAGCCTTATTGGGACATCCTTGAAAGAAAGTGGGTGACCATCACTGAATCAACGTAAATGTGGTCCTACAGAACAGCAAACAGCTATATAGCAGGTGACTTCCCAGGATATGAGCTTAGTGAGGTGAGGCAGAACACTTAGTCATATACTCTACTCTGAAGTGCTAGATATCATCTACATGTAAAAACACTTCTTGTCCAGTTTTTTGTTTTTTCATTCCCAATAATTTTAAAATAAGGAAACTGAAATATAGATTTAATTTAATCATTGACTTAATCTCCTGAAATGAGAGAAGGAAACTGTGAATTAGGCAGCTGAATGATACAATAATAGACATGTGAATGGCTAATGAATGTAGTGCCAAAAGTCAATATGCCCCTTGAACAAAAATCGGAGGAAACGTGAAGGATTAGGCTAGATGTGGCTCCTACTAGACTTCAGCTGGCAGAACTAAGGGAAAAATCTTTCCTGTATGTCAAGCCACATCTGGTGTCTTAAAGCAAGACAGAAAGGACTTGGTAATCAGTATTGTACAATTAGTCCATCAGTGAATATGACAGTTATGCAGGGGTGAATTTGCTTAGTTCATGTTTAAGTTTGCTAACATAGAATCAATATGCTGTTTTTATCGAAAGTTGAAAGCTCAAAGCCTTATTTATTAAGCTTTGGAGGATCTCTGAAGGTAAGATACTAATGAGCTGTAAATCTTCAGGCATGCACACGATAGCAGCTCAGCTGCTTGGATCTGGGGCGTCCATCAATGACACAATGTCAGACGGGCAGACTCTGCTGCATATGGCAATACAGAGACAAGATAGTAAGAGTGCCCTGTTTCTGCTGGAACATCAGGCAGATATAAATGTCAGGTAAGATCTTAACTGATGCAACACTAGTTGGATCCATGTTTGGGAGCATAACTTGAAGTTAGAGGTGCAAAGCTGACACTTAAGCACTTGGCCTATTTTTGTGGAACTAGTTACGACTGATGGGCTGTGTATGTGAACTTGAAGCTATTTATAGCTCTATCAGTCAGTGCTACCTCTTGGGACTGCAGAGGGAGGTGTCACTTCTTTCTAGATAAAACAGGATCCTCTTATCACAAACTCAAGTGCCACAGACACAGCACTGAACTTCTGTAGTTTCCCTTCTGTTTATCAGCTTGCTGGAGCTTTGTGCCTTCTACCACATAACCTTAATTAGGTGTAGATACAGCAACTACATTCAGATAGAATTTGCATCATGAGTTTGTCTCTAGACAAGCTGATACTAAATTTAGCAGAGAAAGAACTCTGTTTACATGCAGCTGACATGTTTTCTTTACAGTTTTGCTATGTTTACCCTAGTGAGTGCAATGGGGATAAACTGCCTGATACTGCTGTTTTGACTTCAGAGTCCTCCCTGCAGTTGCTGTCTGACTGTTTAAAGTGTTATCACACTATGAACAAACCTGTTCCCTTCTGTGGCAGGAGACTTTTGCTCTAAAAGAAACTCCATGCTCAGAAGATGACTGAGCTTAAAGAAATGAGAAAGAAAAGTGAGCAGCGAGTTAACACTCTTAGCTCAGACTTTAGAAATGATTCATTTGCTACTTGGAAAAAGAAGTATAAACTGTAGCTGTGATGATAGACTGTCTTAGTAGGTTTTCTCAATTGTAGTTATTTTTATCATAGCTAAAATGCATAAATAGAGTGATAATACTAGTCCTTACTACATAAACCAGCGGCTTATTGTAACAGTAACTTCTAGTGGAGTAGTAGCAGACACCGAACTCTTCAACTGTGCGTCTTGCAGAACGCAGGATGGAGAGACTGCCCTACAACTAGCAATAAAAAACCAGCTCCCTCTTGTGGTTGATGCCATCTGTACCAGGGGAGCAGACATGTCTGTGCCAGATGAGAAAGGAAATCCACCTTTATGGCTTGCTTTGGAAAATAACTTGGAAGATATTGCCTCAACTCTGGTGAGATCTACTTTATTTTTGTCTTGCTGTGATATCACTAGTAATGAAGTACCAACTAGCAGTTCGTTTCCGCTACTGCATGAGTGGAGTAGTCCTATAGCACCATCTAGATTCTAGTGTTTTTCTTCATCAGAAGCTCTTTCTGGGGAAATTTTCTCTAAATACTGCAGTTCTGTATAGTCAAATACCTCGCAGTTGCTATATTAAAGGTGTAAAATAAGCTGTCAGAAAGTAAAGTGCTATAGTATCTACTTTCCAAAAGATCTTTTAAAATGTCAGTTTAGCATGTGAAGACTTGGGTAAAGGTCAGCTTCCTGAATAAAATGGAACATCTAGTTTGTTTATGCTTTAGAGAGACAGTACGCTGTCTGTCTCTTTTCAAGACTGCGTCCTATTGCTGCATAAGTGTTCCAGCAGGCAACTTGATGGTATGAGACATAAGTAGATTTCCTTTTGTCTCCTTTATAGGAAGGAAGCTCTCTGAAACCTGTCTTTGATAGTCAGCTGTTATCTGTTATATTGACATGAATATTTAAACTTAACTGATGGGCTGAGAAATAAGTGTTGTAACTGTACTTAACCATTTGGGCTGATATCAGATAAGAATACTTAGAGTTAAGACTTGAATGTTGTGAGCTCATAAAACGGAGTAGAGCAAGTCTTATTTGAACCATATGATTCTCAAGTAGTTTTGACTGTATCTATAAATCGTCACGTAGGGTAACTTCAGCAATGTATGGCAGAACAAGTAATGGTCCAGACCTTCAGAGGCTGTTGTCTGACGCTGTCTCACCTTCCATTGGTCTGGAAGGCATTAAAGAAGCCTTCTAAAACTTGATGATTGTCACGAGAATAGAGCAAACATCTCTAATTCTACCCCTAAGGTGTAATGTTCCAGAAGAGTTAATCAAGGGCATATAAAGTATAAGGTGCTTTTTAGGAGACTTACGGAAAACTTCACTGCCTTGTTGTGCTTTTCATTCCAGGTTAGGCATGGCTGTGATTCAACCTGTTGGGGGTCAGGACCAAGTGGGTGCTTACAGACTCTTCTTCATAGAGCTATTGATGAAAACAGTGAACAAATAGCATGCTTTCTTATTCGCAGGTCAGACCCTTTCCTAAAATACAAACTTTCCAATATACGAGTACATATTCTTCATTGCTTAAACCAAATGAATGCTATTTTGAGCCAAGAGC
Organism: Tinamus guttatus; assembly: GCF_000705375.1. The sequence goes on from NW_010585334.1 coordinate 235,388, forward strand.
AGGTATGTGCCTCATTAACTTCCTAGTGAGTGAATGGCACATGCGGAAGCCTGGCTAATCTTAGACACATTCTAATGTCATCAAGAACATGATGCTAGTTTAGAGAAGAGTCTCCCCAGGAATTTATATTTACACAGAATGTGTCAGATGCTAGATCAACTCTTTTAAAAGTCTGAGCCTTTTTTTGGAACCACTTCAGCCTGGATTGAGCATGTATTAACTGGGCTCTCCTGCTTTTCTGTAGTGGTTGTGATGTGAATAGCCCCAGAAAGCCAGGCCCTAATGGAGAAGGGGAGGAAGAAGCTCATGATGGACAAACTCCCCTGCACTTGGCAGCCTGCTGGGGGCTAGAAGAGGTGATTCAGTGCCTTCTGGAGTTTGGTGCCAATGTCAATGCTCAGGTATGTAATTAAATAGTGGATAGTTTTTTGAAGTTAATTCTCTATATTGAATGTAGTGAAAACAGATTTCCATCTCAGTGGTGGTTTTTTACCTGACAAGAAAAGATTGCTTCTATTTATGGCTGAGCCAGTACAATGATTGGCTGCAGTTTTGTGGTTTCTGCTCTGTCCATATGGTGGATTAACTCAGAAGCTATTCTGGCAGGAAAATACTGATACAAAAAAACTTCTTGATGTGTTATCTTAGTGTTGACATAAGGCTTTGAATTCTATTCCTCTGTCCTTGGTGTGAATTAGGGAAGGGACCAGGACTGTCTTCTGCAGCAATTAATCATTAAGTCAACTATAACATAAAATAGCAGAATGTTTTATTAAGTTATTGGCATGTTTGGGAGGTGTCTTCTGTCAGTGAGCATACTGGGGTGAATAATTAGAGTTGCACTTGATAATTTTAGATTGTGTAGTAATTTTTGAATGGAAGCCTGAAAATAGCAACAGAGGAAATAAACACACAAGATCTTTAGGTCTTCCAGCTAGTTAAAATCATAACTTCAAAACTGCATCATGAGGTTAGGCTGTGGACTGCTACTTGCTCTAGGCAGCTTGCTATAGGCTATGTATATTGCCTTATCAAAATTTGAGCTTTAAAACATGCACATTTTGCAAGGAGTAGTTTATCTGACATGTTGTGCTACTTAATGAGCCAACTTGTAAATGTTTAGCTTTTTCCAGAAAAAAATAGCACTAGTACCTGAGAGTCAAGCTAGGGAAGTATCACTACTGGAATACTGTTTAACTGTATGGGGAGGAAGCCTTGTAAGTAGCTCGAAACTGTGTAGCACAGTGGACTGAGGTCAGGCTATTTGAGAGAAATGACTACAGAGTTGTAATGGGAGCTCAAATCATGATGCAGTTGAAATGTTTGGTGTCCCAGCAGAAGGCTATCAGGTAGGTCACAGAATAAAACTAAAAAGCTTCCCTTATACTTCGGACAGGGAAGGATTTCTGTTGTACTGCATCTTCATACAGTGAACTTTGTGGCTTCCTTCTAGGATGCAGAAGGGAGAACTCCAATCCACGTTGCCATTAGCAACCAACACAATGTTATCATCCAGCTTATGATTTCACATCCAGAAATAAAGCTGAATGTGCGTGACAGGCAAGGAATGACCCCCTTTGCGTGTGCTATGACGTATAAAAACAACAAGGCAGCCGAAGCAATTCTGAAGAGGGAGCCAGGAGCTGCTGAACAGGTAAGATAAGAGCACTTGGGACACACTTGTCTCTTACAGCATTAGAGTACAGTAGTGGGTGTTCTACAAGCAAGCTCTGCTTTATCCTTTTCTGGTCCTATATACAATCAAGTTTGCCACATGGTAACTTTCTGTAGCAAGTTTTATTAAGAAACTATAGATGTGTACATCTTTTTCATAAGAGAAAATCAAGGGTCAGTGTTTTATCAGGCTTTAGTCTTACCTTCCCAGTACTAAATTAAGAAACAAGGGAGATTATACATATACACACACACATATATATATGTGTGTGTATATATAATATGTAAATAAAAAAAAAATTACATATATATATATATATGTAAAAAATGTAAGGAGAAGGTGCCAACTCTTAACTCTTCTGGTATGTCTTGCGAGGGACTAGTGCAGGGGTAACCTGTTACTTACCTTTTTTAGAAAAGTTGTCAAAAGCAAGCCCTGTCCTAAAACAACTAAGTGGCAGATGTTATGCTGTACTGATGAATTGGAGACCTCCAACTATATCTTTAGGCTTCTGGTGTGACACTTCAGGCAGCTGTTCAGCAGTTCCTTCCTACTCTGTGTAAGTTTAATTACTAGCAAAGTATTTGAGAGTGTAGTGAGCTCTTGCTCCACGTCTAAAACTTGTGTTATAAGTTTAGCCTAGTTCCAAATATAACATCACCTTTAAGACAGATATGAGCCACAACATGCACTTGGTGTTAAGTGAACAAATGCACACTCTTCGCAGCAATGTGACAGGATTGCATGTTGCTTCCTTCTGCAGCATTAACTACCTGGTTTATTCAAGTTTGTCTCATGTTGACTAAATAAATTTATTCATCATTAATTGCTACTTTATACTTACTGTGACAGCTGTTAACGCTTTTTTGTTCATCTTAATACTGTTCAGTATGTGACCAAGAAATGACAAGGTTTAGCCTAGAAGATAGCTTGAGACTGAGTAGGATGGGCAGATGCTGCTCACAGTTGCTCTGCTCAGTTTGTTTGATTATGAAATAGGTAAGTATCTACTAGAAGCACTGAAGGAATAAGACACTACAGCTCACCTCAAGCAGAGGGAGCAAGTATCCCTAAGTGGAGATAGGTTCTACTGCATAACCACTTGTTGCTCTGCAAAAGTCATGTTTCATGTCACGTGCCCTTTCTGCCACAGGTTGATAATAAAGGTCGGAATTTCCTTCATGTAGCTGTTCAGAACTCTGACATTGAGAGTGTGCTGTTCCTGATAAGTGTCCAGGCCAACGTCAACTCTCGAGTCCAGGATGCCTCCAAACTAACACCTCTCCACCTGGCTGTACAAGCTGGCTCAGAGATCATCGTGCGTAATCTGGTACGTACTGGAGAGTTTCTATTTCTTAGAAATCCACACTGATAAATCTGAATGCTGATTGCCTACAGATTGGAGACGTCTGCTGGAGCTGGTGCCTCTCTGTCTGAACAGGATCTCAAACTTGCATAAAGTTACCTTGGCTCAGACTGAGCTGCAACAGTAGCCTTCATATAAGCGTGCTTGGCTCACAGCAGTCACTGGGTAGTGCAGCTTAGTTGACCTTGCACTTACCACAGAGAGGAAGTTGTGCAAAAACAGCAGTAGTTCAGTAGCAATAGCTTTATGTACCTATTGGCCAGACACTTGGAAGTATCTCTGTACAGTGAAGTCTTGTATACTTCATTTATAGGACTATTAGCCAAGAGTTCATGTTTGAAACACGTTCTTGAAGACCTTCTTTCTTGCATCTTGACAGCTGCTTGCAGGCGCCCAGGTGAATGAACTGACTAAGCATCGTCAGACTGCTCTTCACTTAGCAGCCCAGCAAGACTTGCCCACAATTTGTTCAGTTCTTTTGGAGAATGGAGTAGACTTCGCAGCTGTGGATGAAAATGGAAACAATGGTAAACTAGTAAAGCTTTTCAAGTAGATCTGTACGTGTAAACACTCCAGCAGGCCTGCTCATAGTGTCCTGTAGTGGTAGAGACTGATCGTTGAAAGGCTCACTCTGTAAAGACAAAAAAAGGAAAATCCAGAAAACTAAAGCTGGTGGAGGGAGTTTTAGAGATGGACAAGGAAGGTGGGAAAATAAAAAGGGAGTGCTTAACTTTATCAGGTGACAGTTATTGCTGATAATGATTTTAGATTCTTGAAGCTTCTCTTCTACTCCTTTTTCAGCTCTTCATCTAGCAGTGATGCATGGCCGTCTAAACAATATCCGAGTCCTCCTCACAGAGTGCAATGTAGATGCAGAAGCCTTTAATATTAGGTAACTAGTATAGTCTTAAGAGACTTAAGGGGGACGGGGGAAGAAAGCAATACATTTTTAAAGTGTGTGCTGCTGTAACTAGATACGGTATTAAAGATCTGGCTTGGATTATAGCATTTTTGGACTAATCTTAGTGATGTGTGCAGACCATGCTTTGTCAAAATACTGTAGAAATTAACTTGGTACGTAGCTATGTATGATGCCCTTTGAATTCAAATAGGTGTAGCATTGTTCAAGTCTGTAACCCCATTTGAAAACAAAGCCCACAGAAGTGGCTTAGTCCAGTTTAGTGATCTGGATAATACACTTTATCCCCACAGAGGCCAGTCACCAATGCATATTTTGGGACAATATGGGAAAGATAATGCTGCAGCCATCTGTGAGCTCTTCTTGGAGTGTATGCCAGAATACCCTCTAGACAAACCTGATGCTGAAGGAAACACAGGTAGGTGACACTCAATAGCTGTTAAACTTGAATGTCACTTAAATCATTTCAATAGTATGTCAATTTTAAAGCATGGCTAATTGGCAGTAGGATGTTAAATACAGTGAGATGTAAACATTACCTTGATACTTCAAGGACTAAAAATCCTGCTCTGAATTGAGTGAAAGTGCAAGACCTACTCTGTATTAGCAGGGAATTGTCTGGCTTTTATTTTTCAGTGCTCCTGTTGGCATATATGAAGGGGAATGCTAACTTGTGCCGGGCAATAGTGAGAGCTGGGGCTCGTCTTGGGGTTAACAATAATCAAGGGGTCAATATCTTCAACTACCAAGTTGCAACGAAACAGCTTCTCTTTAGACTGTTGGGTAAGTGTTACTTGTTACGGCTGGAAGGTACCTTAGCTTAGGCTTCTGACATACTTCAGTGTAAGAACTCCAGACATTTGATGCAAAACTCTAATTCCAGAGGTGCAGAGCATCTTGTAAATGTCTTACTGCTTGTAAATATCTTCCTCCTTTGAATGAGGAATGTAAATGCTCATCTTCTGAAGATCAGCAGAAAAACTGCCCAATTAATGTATGACAGCCCTATCAACCTTGAATGTGTACTTCCTTTTTTTTGAGAATATGATTGTGGAGGATCCTGGATAATATAGTCTAGTGTTGCTTAAAATTACTTTTCCTTAACTTGCTACTGTATATTCCCTGTGGATAGTGTGGGATTGATGAAAGCTGTATGGTTTTCATACAAACAAAACTGCAGCTACTGCAGCTGTAGCTAAACGAATTATACAGAATGACACCTAAAACTGCATAAAACGTTCCTTAATGTCAATGCACTTCTTCAGGAGTCTATTTTGCCTTTATACTTTGCATCTAACAGATATGCTGACAAAAGAACCTCCCTGGTGTGATGGCTCCAACTGTTACGAATGCACTGCCAAATTTGGAGTCACAACAAGAAAGCATCACTGGTAATGTATGACACGTCTTGCTGTGCTTACAAGGAAACACATTCCTTTCCAAATGTAGCAAGGCTTCTGCTGCTTTCAACCACCTCCATGTTAACATAGGTGCATAACTGGTAACCCAGCTGAAACATTCTGCCTTGCCTACCTGTCGGAGCAGTAATAAACTGTTAGAAAAAGCAGTCTGTGCATCTAGAAAATATTTCAGGCTTGTTCAGCAAGTAATCACATCAAAGTTACAGCATTGACACAACAGATTCAGAAGTCTGCTACTAGCAGGGGCTGATTTATTCAAAAACAGGTGACGTTTGAACACTTTCTGCCAGTTTAGGTTAGGGTAACTGCAATATAGAAGTAACTGAAGATACTGATATCAGTGCTCTTGTGTAGAGCTGCCTTTTCTTAAGTAATCTGAATTTCTGTAAAACATTCTGGGTTAGATACTAAGCCAGGTTTGTCCTTATAACCCAGGTAAGACTATGGTTAGCATTTTGGGTAAATTATGTGCAAGCATCAGTTGAAGTGGTAGTAGGTGACTGTCTGTTAGAGAAGTAGCATATATTTTTGGTTTGGAATCTAATTCTTATGGGACAGTTATCAGGCAATAAGGAAAAAATGCAGTATTTCAATTGCATAAATGACAGCACCATTGAAACCTGTGATGATATGAAACGAAACCCTGGTGTTAGCTGTAGCAGTGAACTGACACTTCATTCTTTCCTACCTGTCTTACGTCAACAGCCGACACTGTGGACGTCTGCTCTGCCATAAGTGCTCAACAAAGGAGATTCCCATCATAAAATTTGATCTGAACAAGCCGGTTCGAGTTTGCAACATCTGCTTTGATGTCCTGACTCTGGGAGGAGTCTCCTAGTGTGCTGTGGCAGTGAAGGGATTCCTAGTCAGTGCTCCTGACAGCAGCTCTGCTTACAAGCCCTGTGGACGGGGAAGAAGAGGCCTATACATGTCATCTTCTGAACTAATTAAGGACCCTGTTATGATATATTCCAGTATAAATGATTTTGTATGACTGTAAATGTATTGGGCTGTGATAGACTTCACTAGGAATTTGAGTGGATCATGGAAGCCGAGTGACAAACAGGAATTTAGACCCTCTTGTAGCATCAGTGGGGTACGGAAGCTAAAATTGTTAGGCTGGTCTTTGAATCGTCATAAAACAGGTATGTCCTTGACATGGTGCTTTGCACTGAGCAACTCTGTTAAGTCCTGTTGCTTTCAGGCTGCTTAGTAGAGATTGCATTAAGTTTCAGGGTAACCAGGTATTTTTCTTTGCTTTGTCTTACATGTTCCCCTTCTCTAGAGAAGACTTCTTGTGAAGCTAGACTGAGCTGTTAAAACCACTGTTCAAGAAACTTTTTTAAAATGGGGTCTAGTTCTAAGCATAGTTCAAGAATTGTGGCCTTACAACGGAAAGCTTTACACCATATGATGCAAAGCAGTCAGAATTGCAGATCCACGTCTTGATACCTCCTCAGAAAATGTCTTATTAGCTTTAGCAAGTTCAAGAAAGTGCAAGATGGTTTTAAGTAGAAAATACTCTTGCTCATACCTGCTAGACCTATCAAAGGCTGCTTTGTTGCACTTCCCTATTTACATTGATATTTCTTTCAATTCATGAAACTTGTGTATTAGAGGGAAAAAAAAACCCTAAGAAGCGTAAGTGCTTTAAGAGAAGACCTAAGCTTAATGTTAAATGGAGAAACACTAAAACCAGTAGTCTAACTTGCTAGATCCAGCAATAAATGCTGGAGTGCGTTATGAACCACGAGGGAAACTAGCACTTTCCTTGAATTTAAGGACCTTGGTTAATTGCTGTGGGAGAGCCAGTCACCCTAGCAGTGTAGCATGTGCTGCCCATCTAGATGATCAGTTCAGGTCCAGTTTCAGCAAAAAAGGAATGTTTGTTTGGAGGCTTACTGCTACCATTGAGCATCTGGCCTTGAAGAAAGGATTCTGGGCTTGCAGTATGATGCCACACTTCTGGATTAAGCTACAGATCGAGGCTGGTTATGGTCTCTGAAGATGCTGAATCTGAAACTGCAACTCCACATTGTCCAGGCAAACAGGAAATCACTTTGCTGTTGAACAAGATTATGGTTTGTGCAGAGGCTTCAGTCAGATTAAGAGAAATGTGTATGGGGTTAAAGCCTCGTTAAGGTTTTACTGATCCCGAGAGATGAATCTAGTCCAGACTCAAACCAGTGCTCTTCATCGCTGCTTCATGAACAACTTGTGTGCGTTTATTTACTGGCTGTTATGTGAAGTGTAGAGGAAGGAGCAAAAAGTTTATGGTAATGATACACTGCCCTGTTTTGGAATAGTGACTTCTTGGTCTTTCTCGAGTGTAAAATGAAATGGCAAGCCAGACTGTTACTGCCCTTTAGAGGAGACTTGCTTGAAGTTTTGCTCCAAAACTTGTGCAGCAAAACTTCGGGAGATGGTATAAATGCTGACATTTGCACAATGAACTCCACATCAAGTCTCACTGCACTTTGATCTTCCAATATGTGTGTATTATAACTGGAATCCTGAACTTTGTAACACTAGAGAAGAAGAATGGATGATGCTAAATACAATTTTGCCTCATTGTTTAATGTCTGCTCTTGCCACGTTCCAACAAAATGCCCCAGGTAACACAGCTGGTGTGTGCAACACAAGCTCCTAACACGAACGGTACATCTTCAGCATAGCTTGGTTTGTGCACTACCTTTTAGGCTTGTTCTAGACAAACACGAGGCCAAAAAATACAGTGTCTAAAGCATTTAACAGCAAATTACAGCTTACTTTTTGGTAAGCAAAACAGATGATGGACATCATAGTACTTCTCGTCTATCTTTTCTCGTGGTTCAAGTTATCATTGACTAAGTCTTGAGTAATGAAAGGTAACTTTAACAAAATGATGGAGAGTGTGAGACTTGTGGTCAACACTCTCTTGAGAAGTCTTGACTGTTGGATGTCCCATGGTAACATGTTAACTTCTTCATTTGGACCTGCAATCCTGTTAACTGTGTACCTGGAAGACTGAAAGATGCTACAGGAGTTTGCTTCCAAGGCTGCAGCCTATAGACTTCCACTTACGTGGAAAACTGTACCACGTGTAAATGCTGAAGCATCTAAGCTCTTTTCAATGACTTTCTGATAGAAGGCACAAGGGAACAGGGAGCTCAGCTTTAACAGTAGAAGCAGCCTTTTAAAGTAATAATGAAAAAATGCAATCTGAAATTTCAGCTTAACACAAGTTTAAGGCTGCTAAGTTTTCTTTTGGAAAGTGAATTATGTATTGTGACTGCCTGCAACTCTCAGCTGGGGGAATAAACTTGATGCTCCTACCTTGCGATATACAGCCAGTACTACACCAGCTGTATTTTTCTCCCCTGAGCTCTGCAAGGAAAATTAAGGCTATTGATGGAGACTAATGTACAGCCTGAAGTGTTCATTAATTCAGAGGAACTAAGTCTAGTAGTTTGATCAACTTAAAGTGCCTTTGAGAGAGTTTCCTTACAGCCAACGCTAAACAGCTTTCTACCACAATTAAAGAGGAAGAAATTGCAATTTGAACCAAAACTCTAGTTTTCTTTTAGTCATTATTTCACCTGGGGAGGTTGATTGCAGCAGGCACCATTGGTGGGGCTCCATCCCTTGTGCTCTCTGCTGCCGCTGGCCAGAGGTCTTGGTGTTGCGGGGTTCTTGAGGGGGTTTTTCTGGCAGTGCCGGTTGTGGGGCACAAACTTGAGTGGAGGCACTTGGTAATAGAGTGGTGGTCAACACATTTCTAACTATATATAAAAAAATGCACTTCCTTTTTTGTAGCGTACTTACCGTTGTGACCAAAACGTCCCCCGCTGTCCCGGAGCAGTGTCCGTCACGTTGGCACGGGCATCGCTCGGGGGGCACGCGGGAAACGAGCCGTCTTCCTGGCCCGGGAAAGCGACGCTGTCGAGCTGGGCTGCGCGCGCTGACGCTCTGTGCTGGCTCCCACGGCGGCCTCTCCTCCGGAGCCCGGGTTCCTTTTGAGTTCATCATTCCGCACTTGCACACAAGCACAAAGCGCGGTGTGGCTTCAGTTTTATTTCATGCATCTACTCGAGGAGGTTGTAATCGCTGCTTCACACCACTAGGAGTGAGAATGTTGCTGTTAAAGGTACTAATAGAGCATTACGTGTTGCTTGCTAAAAGCTGACAGATGCCTTAATGACTTTGTTCTGGAGATGTCTGACTTGCACAACTGCTCACACAGTGCATGTAAACTAATGTGTAACAGCAGGGGAGGCTGAGGCTGGATCTTTGCTGCTGATCAAATGTAGTAAAAGGGAAGTCTTAATTTCTTAACAGCAGGGTTGGATATTGCAGCAAACTCAACAATATCAAAGCTTAATCTGAGTGATGATAAATAACTCTGAACCTTTTAATACATTCTGTGAAATAGAGAGAGAAGTCTTAGAATGATGGCATTTTATCTGCAACGTTTGTCCGGAGTCATTGTAAAAAATGTATTTTTCCAATATGCATTACTTTGTTGTGTAATGATTATACTTGTAATAAAATGCATAACGAGATAATGCATCTGGATGTGAAAACCTGCAGCTTCTTTATAGCAGTTGTGCAAGAGGGCTGCCCCCTTCCCAGCTGCCTTCATGAAGGGCTAGAAGCCCCAAGAAAACTGGGATTACAGGCAAGGGGATATTACAGCTCATGTTGTTCTGCAATTATTCTAGATACTCAATCTCTACAAGCTATGACATGCCTCTGACTTTCTAAGTGGACCAGCTGAGCTGAATTCACCTAAATAACAAACTATCTTGTATTGTCACTGAGGAGCAGGTAATCTACCCTCGAGGAAGAGTGTGGAACTGCTGCAGCTTTACGTCAAAGAAAGGAAGGCTTCAGTGCAGTGACCAAACCAGCCCAGCACGTTTTGTTAGGATTATTAAGGCCAGGCTAATGGTGAACTGTGAGTATCACTGGAGCGCTTCATTGACTCTTATAAAAGTGTTTCTTTTTCTACCTGCCTACTCTGGGGAGGAATTCGCTTAGTTTTTTAATTAGGGCAGTAAAAGTGAGACAATCTTTGACCAGAGTAGGGGTTTGCTTTAAGAGATGTTTCTTCCTGGGCAAGGAGCAGGGGACTTAAATGAAGGAATTTGTGACTTTTTTATTTTTAACTCAAAGCAACAAGTGACTGTAAAATCAGTGCTTGCTTCCAGCAGCCCCACATTGGGGCTGTGCTGCTGTGAAGCTGTGAAACCCCTCAGCAGCAGCTCGGCACTGTTTGCATGGGGAGGAGCAGCCCTAAGACACAGCAAGTTGAAGCTTGGCTTAGGGCCTGTGTGGCTTATACTGCCCTCCACTAGATACCCAGGTGCTTTGCAGCTACAACTACTCTTTGTAGCCAAGGATCTGGACTGTGCTGTAGATTTGTTTTTAAAAACACTGGACTTGTTCAGAGTTACTGTACATTTATGGTGTTCCCTGTAACGATCTTACTGAATTACTAGGAGCAAGCAGGGGAAGAAGGTATGTGCACCAAAACAGAGGATCTTTATAGCGCCTGCTAAGCAGCCCAGACAAAGCAGCGCTGCTGTTTTTAAGGCTAAGCTGTTCGTTTAGAAGATACTGTAAGGATGGTACCTGCCTAAGGCTCAGTTTAGTGCTAGAAGGCCAGGCACTGTGTGATGGCTCTGTGCTGCCACACATCCCCTTGGACAACTTCCAGCTGTGGCAGGACCTGCTCTTTTGGTCTCTTAGGTGCTTTACAAAACTTTTCCTGTCATACAATGTGGAGGTGATGGCAAAAAATAAGCATCAAAACCAGGTTTAAAAAAGAACTGTTTATTCCAATAAGCACAGACACATCTTAAAGCTATTGCAGGATCCTGGGCCAAGGCAGTTGTAGCCTCATCTTTCTGAACACTGCAGGGATGAAGTGCTGGTGTCTCTACCTGCTGTCAGTGCAAGGCAGTGATTGCCCTAGCTCCGGGGGGATGGTGCCAGGTCTCCTGTAATCTCACTTACTTATTAGCTAATTCCTTAGATCTGTGGATATTTTTTGAGGAGAAGAGAGGCAGAAATAGCTCAACACTCATAAAGGGCTCTCGAAGGATCTCCCGGTTGTTTATAAATAGGTGGTGGTTGCTTTAGGAAGAGGAACTGAACACAGCTCAGCACACAGCTGTGGCAGGGCTGGACCCCACGTTTAGCAGCAGCCTCCAGGAAAACAGAAAAGCCAAAGTGCTGCCTGTGTTTGTAGTCCCTGGGCCCTGGCCTGGCGCTCCCTTGTCCTTTTTAATCCTGCACAGAAAGGGTAGTAACTGGCCTTACTCTTGTGGGAGTTGTGGAAGTTAATGGATTTTGCCAGGTCTGATAAAATACTGCCTTTAAGGGAGCTGGGTTGCCAACCTGTGGTTAAGGTCTGATGGACCTGTATCAGAATGGGGGCAGGGGAAGATGTCGTAAACCAGCACGGAAATAGGAAAAGGAGGGAGATTGCAGCATGATGATCATGTTGTTACACAGCTTTCATTACAGTCTAATTAAAACTATCAATTCTTGACCTCTGAGTCATTCGCAAGTAGTAAATTGGAGGACCAGGAGGGTGAGGTTAGTTTAAAACAACAGTCTTCACTTCTGATACCTTCTTTGCTCAACATCTACTTCAAATATCAAACAAGGAAATGCAGCTATGACCTTTGCCTTCTGTGCTCCAAGAACATGATAGCAGAGCTTTTGTGTAACTAAACCACACCAGATCCTAGATACTCCGAGCCTGCATTGCAGGAGAAATTCAGGCTTCTCTGCTGCTACCTTTAAGCTCTTCAGAGCAAAGCAGGTGATAAGGAAGGAGTGTTATCACTGCACTATAGGAAACAGAGTCTGAGTGACAGGGGAGGACTGTGCAAAAGCTGAAGTCAATGATGCTGCAGTAATTCTTGCGCTCAACAACTCATTTCCTTAAAATACAACATGTAATACTCTGCACACAAGCATCTATTTCCTGACTGCATACAACATCAATTTTTAAATCCAGTCCAGGCTACATATGGTGCAATTTATTATTTACATTTTTATTTACAAGCCATATTTTTATGGTGTAAAATACCATAGAGACTTTCACTAGGAAAGTAAATTTTCCAGTGCTCGTTTTTAGCAATTACCTGCATGACCTAGCTAAAAATATTCCCTCTTCCTCTCGGCTCCACTGTCATGTGTTAAATCCAGTTATGAAGACCTTGGCACTGCGCTCTCCCCTTGCCTGGGCAGATGGAAGATGGCAGGGAGCTGCAGCAGGAGCAGGCGCACGTGTTCAGCGCTCCGGTCACGCTTTCAGGACGCACCACTCGGCCCGGGGATGGCAGCCTTCGTACTCCTCCAGGTGGGGGTCATCCAGGTCTCCCCTGTCCTGGTGCTCGGGCGCGTGCAGCTCTCCGGACGGGGGACCAGTAGCTCTCACGCACACGCAGCGGCTCCCTCTCGATCCAGGCGTGTAGAGTTTCCGGGGAACTCCGACCCAGTCCCTGCTTATGCCTCCACTAAGAACAGGAAAGGGAAAATCAAACAATTCAGATGACAAGTTTCCAAACTGGGAAAATTCCTGCAGTCAGTACAGGCTCAGGTAGTTACATGGCAGTCTCAGAAAGCCAAAATATACTGAAAAAGAATTTACTCCCAATGGCCACCATCCCCTTGTGGTCTGATACCCTGTTGCTGGCTGCGCTTCAGCAACCTGCGGGAGCTGCCACCTTCCCTACCCGCCGTTCCTGTTCCTGGAAGAAGAGCCACAGCCCTGCAGAGCACAGCTTGCGAATGGCAAGGTGCCTGTTTCTGAGCATTAATTGCTCACAGTAATACACGCCACCTTATGTGCCACAGCACAAGGAAAAGAAGCCTCGATTAATTCTGCAGCTATTCCATAGTGTGTCTTAAGGCACCAAATCTGTTCCTGTAACCATTGCACCTTCAACACAGGAGGCGACCACAAAACATCCCGGCCCAGCACTGCTCCAGAAGCAGATCCCCTGGGATCCATGCTGCTAGAGCAATACTCAAATGAAGCCCAAGTATCTTGCAACATGGTCAAGTGTTTTCACTTGTAAAAACAAAACGGATCTCAATTTAAATCAAAATACTCCCTAAACCAAGAGATGTGCACTGCGACACAGACCAAGCAGAAAATGACTGCCCAAAGCTTAACCTAATTTTTATGTGGTTTCAAATGAAAACAGTTATGGAAATAGACAATGAGATGGGCTGTGAACTTCCCTGAAAGACCAGCTGACCCTTGGATTCAGGGTAGGCGAGAAAATCTGCATCCAAGTATATATAAAGAGCAGAGAGGCAGAGTTCACCTCTGTTTGGAGCACCAGAAGCGGCTGCCCGTGGCAGAGCTCCACTCGGAGTTGCAGGGTGGAAACTGCTGCTTCCTCTGGTCACTTTCCGCCTTCAGCTTCATGCCTTCCTCAATAGCAGCCTCCACCTGCCTTAAGGCTTCTGTTGGTGCTCCGTTTTCATCATAGTATCTGCCCACCAGCTTTCCTTGGAGAGAAGGAGAAGATCAATTAAGACTGCAGTGTTTCTAGGCAAGGAAAATTACTAGTTCTGCTATTTTATTATTTAAAGGCAAAGAAACAGAAGTGCATCTTTGCCGTGTCCCAGTTTAAAACAGAACTGGGCTTATGTCCTCTTGGATTACATTTACCCTTTTGCTAAAGCAGCGCAGGACAAGCTCTGGCACGGGCACGTGCCAGTGACTCAGTATCAAAATAGCCAACGGCCCTTGCAGAGCGCAGAAGCGTTTCCAGCACGTGCATCCCCTTGCCAAATGCCGTCCTCCCCGCACCGCCGCTGCCGCTCCAGGGAGCGGGGCACTCACCCACCAGGATCCAGGGAGCAGAGCACTCACCCACCAGGATCCAGGGAGCGGGGCGCTCACCCACCAGGATCCAGGGAGCGGGGCCCTCCCCCACCAGGATCCAGGGAGCGGAGCGCTCACCCACCAGGATCCAGGAAGCAGAGCACTCACCCACCAGGATCCAGGGAGCGGAGCACTCACCCACCGGGATCCAGGGCGCGGAGCGCTCACCCACCAGGAT
>NW_010585334.1:252085-289334 GCF_000705375.1 Tinamus guttatus
GTAGCCGAGGTGGGGAGCCCCGCGGGTCGGGGGGTTCCCTTGGCTTCGGGGTGTCAGCGTGTGCCGAAGCGGAGGCGGCCGGAACGGCACCGGCATCGCTCATCCTGAAGCGGGAGGCTTGGAGGCCTTGCAGGAAGGTAGCCCAAAGGAGCCCTCCCTGCGTGCAGGCGTCTAAAGTCTTAAGGGACAAACTGAGTCCAGTTGCCCTCCCAGGAAGGGTAGAGGGAACTTAATATCCAGAACGTTTATTTTACCGCCAGCCTTTCCCACGTAGCTGGAATACCCTGCTGGGAATTTCGCGCTCGGTTAGGCCGGTGCTTCCCTCTGAGTCTCAGTTCCTGAGTCCCGCCAGCCACTTCCTTCTGTCGCTGAGCTGCGCCCCCGTCACAGGGCGACCTTATAAACTGGCTCTAAAATCACGTCTGCTCTGCGTGAAGTGAGTAATGGCAGAGTAATGCGAGCACTGGGAAGCGGAAAGGGATTAGTTTTGTTGTAAAAATAGGAATGTTTGTGGCAGTGCCCATTGAGCTCTTCACTGAAAAGTTGTCTCAGAATTTCCAGTGTGTTGCAGGCACCGATGAAGAGCACTTGCTCACTGGTCATGGAAGTAAAGGTGTGAAATCAGTGCTTTGGCATTCCTCGCGTTAATGCAAACGTTTGTGCCTTGCCAGTCTTGGGTCTACTTGGAGGCTTGTCTGCTTTACAGATCGCTCTCTGTTAGAGGAGAGGTTCTTGCAGTTATTCGTAGAAAAAAAAAAAAGATGAGGAGTATATTTTTTTTGCCGCTCTTTGAAAGACTTTTCAAGAGATATATAATGGTTTGGGCAGGTGGTCACCTCTCTGTTGCAATGTGGAGATGTTGGAGTTGTGGGAAACCCTCCATGTCGCTGTGTCTCTCGCTGGCACTGCCCAGGTGAGGGTGGTGCTTCACGTTTCCGGGGTGTATTTTGCACTGGTGAGAAGTCAGTTTGTTGGTGGCAGCTCAATAGGCTGCAATTCTGATATTGACAAAATGCTGCTGGCCAGAGACTAAATTTAATTTACTCGGCTCTCAGCGTGGCCCTGCAAGCGCATACATTGAGTGCTTTATGCACAGAACCACCTCTGTTTTAACTACAATATCTCTTTGCTAGAGAAACTCTGAATCCTTTTTTATCCATTAATGCTCCAGCAGCCAGCCGGTAACGGACTCAGCTTTCACTTCAAACGTGAACACTTTTTACCCCTGCTAAGAGCAAAGGATGGAATATAGAATGTCATAAATAATATTTTAAATATTTTCTCATGCTGCCCAGTTCCCAAGCTGTCTGTGAAATGAGGTGGTCATTTTTCCATTTGCTGTATTTCCTGGACAGATAAACTTAGCCACCATTTCCCAGAAAAGACATTTCTCTAAGATTTCTTCATGCTCAGTGCTGAGCTTGATAGGAATTGTCTGGCCTTAGTCCCTTTATTAAGGAGCAGGATGGAGCTGGATGGTTTAAAGCTGCCATTGCATTTGCTGTCCATCCCGAATGTGAGCACAGCTCAGTACTGGTTTGTTTACTAAATATTTTTATTTGTTTGTACCGCTGTTGTACAGGGGAGCCCGTGGAAGTTGTGCAACTTCTGTGTCACATGGATATAGTTTAAATTGTGCTAAACCATAAAAAATCTTGTAGGAGTTGTAGGGTAGATGAAAGTCAACCTGGTACTGAGATTGTAGGACATGTTTTTTAAAATATAATAAAATAATGCACAAAGAAGCAAATACATATGTAAAATATATATGCCCGCTAATTTCTTCTTACACAAAAGTATAAGAAACTAACTTAGAACAGCTATAAGCAGATCCAACCTTTGCCTGTGTTCTTACGCATAGTTTGTTTTTGCTACTAAAATCTCCGAACTTGTTCATGCCTTATTTTAGTGAAGAATTCAGCTGGGCTTCAAGTATGAGGGAAAGACCTATAAAAGCAACAGTGGGTTGATACCAAGCTGTACTTTGAACTTTTTCAGCAGCCTGAGCTATCTTTGTTACAATTAATTCCCTTTATATTGTTTTATGCAAACAAAGCTCTTGGTTTGTGCTCTGGTATCCATTTGATGCCCAGCACCAGTCATCTCTATACATAATAATCTATTTTTTAAAGGAGATGGTTTTTAGCATAGGCTCAGCCAGATGTTTTCACAAGCATTTATGAAACTGCCAAGCTGATATTCAGTGCTGTTTTGCAGAGTTGCCCTTGGAGCTTTCATAAGCTGTAAAATATGGTATTTAAGCTCTTATCTTTTGAGGACTTTGCTCTTATTTAGGTAGTGTAATTATGTCATGGTTAATTGGCAGATTATTTTGACCTAATCATTTCAGATTATTTCTCTCTAGGATAGTGCTCTTAATGGTACATCAGGTTTGATACTCGGTTAGTAAAAGAAGAGATTGGCACGTAAACTTCCTTCTGAATAGCTGCAGGTTCCTGGCTCTGTCAGATACCTGGGAGGTAATCGCTCCTCAGAAGCCAAACTTGCTTGATTATGTATTTGTTAAATCCCTAAGAATTTGAATGCCTGCGGTGTGAGGTGGCTATAAAAACAATGAGTGATGAATTAAATGTCTTTTTGAAGTAACTTGCCCTGTAATGAAATAGATTTTGGTATGTTCTTTTGTGAGCACTTTTTTGGTAGTCACAGATGTTGGGTGGATCCTGCTGATTCACTGGTATAGATGATGTGCTATCTCCATCTAAGCATAACTACAGTTGACTTTTATAGGAAGGCAGTGCAAGCGCCATAAAACTTTGCTAAGAACTGCAGATTTTCAACTAGGGTATGCTTGTGAATATGCTTATGAATTCACTACTGCAGAAAATCGATTCTTTTGGTTAAAGCTTTAATAAGATCACAATGCTTACTGTTCAGTTTTATCTAAAGTAACTTGAATTACTGTTTTCATTCCTCTTTAGGCTTTTGCACAATTTGATGCTGAAGGAGATGGCACTGTAGATGTGGAGAATATGCTGGAGGCTCTCAAGAATTCCAGTGGAGCAAATCTTCAAGGGGAGCTTAGTCATGTAATCAGGCAGCTGCAGGCTTGTTCCCTAGTTCCAGGTATGAGAACAGAGTGACAAAGCAAAACAAAACTTTTATTTTCTCTGGTCTCACAACACTAGGGCAAGTCATTCTCACTTCCCTAGTGTCAGACAAGTGAAGTGTCTGCAAGTATTTCCCATAGTTACAAGCCAGCTGACTTGCTTTCATAATAACCTTTTTTTCTTTTTCCTGTCTGTGAATGAGGAGCTTCTTGCAAAATTTTGGTGACTGACTTAACTAATACAGTAGCAATCTTATATGTAATAACTGGAAGCATCCTCCATAGAGTCTGTTTCAGGTGATGAATTGTGCACTTAATATTATACTGTTGTTTAGCTTTATGAATCCTGCTAAAGTATATTTCAGTTTATAGCATATAACTTCTTAACTTCACAGTTTATGGCATAAAACTTCAAGTTTCTGGAATTTCAGTCCTGGGTTAGGTATTTGTTACTGGCATTCCTCCTAAGCATTTAAGGATAAGTGGCTAACATAGATTTGCCAGGGAGGGCAAGAAGTTTAAGAACTGGCTGAAAGAAAAGTCAGAGGAGAGAACTCACAGGGTCCTCTACACATCTGGTTTCACTATGCCTCAGAGTCCAGCTGTTAATTAGCTAGTCAGCAGAAAACTTGGGTGCCTCTTTGGGAATGATTCGAAATGGCAAAGTGAGATGCCAGGATAGCCCAAGCTGAATGACGTGAGTATATCAGCTTTTTGGCCAAGGAGTGTCTATTTCATCTAGATATTAAAATGTAAAACAAAAGAGTTTGAGGCTTTTCAGACAGCAAAATAAACATAAGAACTAAGATTTTTAGTGGTAGTTTTGAACCTTTTCAGACATTTCAAGTGACTGGTAACATTTGATTTCTTGCACCTTCCATGACACTTCTCTAAATGTGGTAAATGAGCTGCTTCATCTGGAATGTAGGCTCCAATATAGGCTTCCATACTTAATTTGAATTTACCTAGTAATAAAATGTAGTGAGAAAAAATGTAGTGAGTAAAAATGGCTCTTCAAGGTTCTGTCCAATGTTGCAACAAAGATAGAAATGTTGTCTGTTTCTAGGTTTCATTGACATATTTTCCGAATCAAAAGAGCGCCTTGGTCTTCATGCTTCGATGATACTGAGATTCCTGCACCGGAATCGCATTTCTAGCACTGCTATCCCGTACCCAGTGCTGGAGTACTTCAACAATATCTGTACGATGCGCTCGTCTGTGCTGAAGGATTCTTTAGATCGACTTCTCCTAAAAGAGAGAGGTATGTGAAACTGTTGTGCTTTGGGATTTTTGTTTGGCCGTTTGTTTGGCAGGGTGGATACTGGAACCATAGTTTGAAGAAGACATTACAGATAAAATAAAGGTATAAGAAAAAAAAAAACTCTTTAGCAGACTTGACTTTTCATGAGGTTGATCTGTCTGCTTCTGATTTTTTCTTTTGGAGTCTTTTATCAGTCATATAAACTGATTTCCTCACTGTCTGGAATCCTGAATAGAAGTCTTGGACATTTTTTGCTTTCTCCAGACCTGTTTCAGAATGATGATTACTAATTTATGATATTCTCTTTTCCATCAAATATTTTTACCAGTTACTAGAAACATACCTCCCATTTGAAGGTGACCGTTTCCTGAAATTGATAGCAATTACCTTTGACACCTTTAAGAGAGTGCTCCTGGCATTCATGGCTTGACTCTATGGTGTTTTCAGACACCTATTTTCATACTGCAGGTAGTAGATTGAGAGTAATGTGCCTCCATCTAAAATGCAACTTTTCTGTTGTCTGTTTTATATGGGAAAAACTACAAGAAATTTTGCAGAAGTTGTGTTCTATGCAAACAACCTCATCTCTGAGAGATATTTAGTTATTAGGACGATATAGGAATTCTTACAAGGAAGCAAATGGAAAAGAATGTTATGAGTCATCCCTTTTCTTTACCTTTACAGAATACCCTAGTGACTTAAATGGTAATCAAGAGTCAGACAAACTGAAATCTGTCACAAAGTGCTATACTCACATAGAAACCTCATCCAACTCTGCCGATATCGACAAGATGACAAATGGAGAAACAACATCCTTTTGGCAGTCCGATGGGAGCGCTCGCTCGCACTGGATACGGTGAGCAACACTGTAAAGCACGGCTGAGTTCCAGGCTGGTTAGTCCTTAGGTCTTGCAGCCACTGGGCTGTAACTGAAAAAAGCTGTGAATTATTGAGTGACAGATGAACTAATTTGAAAACATAAGTCATGATAATCTTTGCTTAATGTTTAAAAGCCTAACCAGCAAGAAAAGTATTCATCTGTAAGATATATGCCTCTTCCACACTGAGACGTGTCCTTGTTTTGTAGCTAAGCTTTCCAACCTCTATTATAGATGCGGTGGTTGGTATTTGAAACTTGTGAATTATTAGATAATTTCCAACAAGTTTATCTATACTTGCAAAAGTAAAAACAGGATAAGGTTTTAGCTAAAACTGTAGCATTTGTCTTATCTTCTCTTTGCAAGAACTATTTTTTTCTTCTTTACTTTGCAGTTTAAAGATGAAGCCAGATGTTGTTTTGAGACATCTGTCTATAGCAGTGGCAGCTAATGACCAGAGTTATATGCCACAGCAAGTTACAGTGGCAGTGGGAAGGAATGCCAGCAGTCTCCAGGAGGTCCGAGATGTTCACATTCCAAGCAATATCACTGGCTACGTAACGTTGTTGGAAAACGCTAACATTAGTCAGATGTGTGAGTCCATAAATATACCATTGGCATATTGTCTTGTTGCTCTTTCCTGAAGGTGAAATGTAGGGAATGTCACAGAATGGAGTGTTGAAATGTCAGTTGTTACAGCAGAAACTTTTGACCTAGCCCTTAGGTCAGAGAAATTTTGACTGTTGTTTAATGATTAGTCCATTAAAGAGTCTTTCTCATGGCATCTGTACCTCAGTTTAAGGGTAGAATAGCTGGAATGATTAAAGATGCAGTTTCAGCCTCTCAATGTGAAGGTATTGGGCAACATTATGGTACACTGCGCAAGCAAAAGTACCTTATGTTAGATACTATTATCTAGCAAAAGATCTGTTTCTGAGACACCTTTTCTTTTTCCCTAGAAAAACTCTGAGGAGCAGTCAGATGACTTTCATGAAGCAGGTTTTATGCTAAGGGTTTCTAAGTAGTGTTATTTTTAAGCCTGGTAGATCTGTGGGTGCTATATTGGAATCAATCACAGCAAAGATGTTGCTTCCAAAGAAGCTTCACAGATGTCTCTTCAGCTCAATCTGATGCTTTCCACTAAGATAACTCTCACAGCTACAGAAAGAGGCTTTGGGCATGTTATTCTTCAAACATGGTTAAGAGAACCTTTTCTCTGCAAAATGGTCAAGAACTTTTGTGAGAATCTCCCTTTTTTAGGTTTGATTAGTACTGGTATTGGTTTGACTTCCCCTTTGAGAGTCTTTTTACTTCCTTTTTTCTTAGTTTCTAGTAGTACAGGGCCATGGTACAATGCAGTGAATCAGAGCAGGCCATTCAGAAGCTTTTTTTTTTTTCCAACATGTCAGTTGCATGTTCAAGAAATACACATGTGGAGTTGTTCAAGAGTTTTTGCAGTAATTCTTGTTTTGAATATTTGAGTTCTACATCTGGTCTAACAGAGCAAATGGGAGAAAAAAATCTGTTTTGTGTTTTTTTTCTGTTAGATGTACAGATAAATATCAAGCGTTGCCTTAGTGATGGGTGTGATACAAGGATCCATGGACTCAGGGCATTTGGTTATCAAAGGGTTAAGAAGGTGGGCGTCTCAGTATGCGATGCTTCAGCTATCTGGTACTGGTCTCTACTGACCTCTCTGGTAACAGCTTCCATGGAAACAAACCCAGCATTTGTTCACACTATCTTACAAAATACTCAGTAAGTACCAAACCTCCTTGTCTTTGCAACTACTTCCAGCCTTTGTCAACTAATTTACTTCGTGTAACTGGTTTTCGCTCCCTCCATTAAGGTGTTTAAACCTCATCCTAACTATCAGATTGTTTAAATTTCGGTATTTCTGCTTTATACTTTTGCACATACCAGAACATATATGGTTCTCCTGTGCTTTGTAAGTAACTTAGTAGTTTGGTCACAACTGAATGACCACCGGAAAAAAAAAAATAGCTATCCTTTGTCTCATAATATTTTCAGGAAGCCTAAAAGTAACTGTTTTTTTCTTTTAATTTTGTGGCCCATGAATATTGCTCACTTTTGAACGGAGCTCCATTTTGCTCGTTTTCAACGGTTTTTGCTTGCGTACCGCCCTGCCGTGCGTTACATGGGGACAGGGCCGGGTATACGCAGTATCTCTGCGCAGATGTTTGTCTTGTGGCAGTTGGCTCCGCTCCGTAGCGTTTCCTTGTCCAACTGCCAAACCCTCCTGCTCGATGACTTCGAGGATTGGAATCCTAACGAAATCGCAACACACCCACGCCAACTTTTATAGAGCTTAGTTAGCGTGATGCCACCCAGCCTAAGAGCACTACTGTCATTAGGTTAATGAGTACTGCAGGCTAAAGTCCATTAGGCCTATCTGCAGTTTGTCTCATCTATGAAACCTCTTTAAAGTTTAGATAACTTTATGCTGCTTATGCCTGCCTGAGGACAGTTCAGAGCTGTGCAGCTTTGCTAAAGTGAGAGCCTTCATTTACACTGCAGTTTAGATATTGGATAGGAGGATAATAGGAATCTTGGTCTCCTATGGCCTTTAAAAAGAGGAAATCTGGACTGAAAAACTGCATTCAAGAGTTATGAATTCAGTGAAAACCAAACTTCAGAATTGGAATTACTCTGATGCAACTGCCCATCCTCAATAGCCACCCTGGACACCTGGGCATTACACAGTTGCAAATGGTTTCAGTGATAATTCAGATATTTTAATCTTTGAACAGACTTTATTTTGCTGCTGCTGCTTCTTAATATATACTTTGGCTCATCATAATCCCCTATTTATTATTTACCTAATTGCTCTTTTTACTAAAATATTTACCATGCGTGATTCACTAGTTTGAATCAGAAACTTAAAACTTCTTAACACTAAACATTTGAGTATTTCAAGGTTTTTAATAACATATTTGTCTTCCATACAATGTAATTCTATTTATTAGATTTTGCTAAATTCAAAATGAGTTAAAATTTTGCAAAATTAGAAAGATGCTCTATTAAGAGAGGAAGAATAGAATTGGGAGGATTTACTGGTATGCATTGTATCTATAGATAAAACTTTAGCCCAAAGGCAAGTGGTCTTACTGTTAATAACTCAATTACATTTACAAGCAAGATGGTAGCAGTATATTTTTTTAAGAATTACTATTTTCAGTGATTATTACACTACCTTAGGAAATCAAACAAAAAATCTGACCTCAGCTAAAAGTCTTTGTAGTTTTCATAATTATTTTAAAAGAATTTCAAGGCAAACTTTCCGTTTTTAAGGAAAGCATTAACCGGAAGGATCCCCTTGCTAAATTCTGTAACTTTTTAAGGTAGTATTTAGACACATTCGCTGCTTGTAGGAGGTTTGTTTCAAAGCCATTGATTTACTTGTGTGTCATTTGAAGTAAGTTTGAGAGATTCAAGATTACTGAACTGTTGTTGAATTTTCTCCAGCTAGAATGCAGTGCTGTCTTTTCTTTTTGAACATATTATCTGTGTAAATAGATAATGCCTGTAGGTGCCTAATCATGGAAGAGTAAAGATTCAAAGCCATTCTTCCCAAAAGACTTTCTTTGATTCTGAATGGATTTCTGATGTTATACTCCTTTTTTTTTTTTTTAACTAGGAAAGCACTGCAACACATGCCACCTCTGTCCCTAACACCAGGCTCAACAGATTTTTCAAGTTTCTTATCTCCAAATGTTTTGGAAGAAGTAGATAGCTTCCTGATAAGAATAACAAGGTGAGATTGTGTTCATGTGTTCTAATGCAGTGGAAAAGGATTCAGATGAATTTTTATGGCAGATATATTTTTCTTATTTGTATTTATCTGCTCTTTTTTAGTACTTTGGAAAAAAATCCATCATTAAGAATTGACACCTTAGATTTTTAATTCAAGCCCCATTTGTGTTTATGTAAAAGCAGAGTGCCTACCTCTGATTTGAAATGCAGTATGGTAATGTAATTCAGCATTAAGATGATGCACAGTGGCTTAAAAGGGGTTGGGGGAAGTTTGATGAGCAAGAATAAATTGCGACTCCAAATAATTTCAAAGGTCGAAGTTGGTTTTGTTTACATGAGCCTATACTGTGACTGCACCTCTGGCCACGGACCAGGCCAACCTGGGACTACTGATGCTAGGAAAAAAGGAAAAGCTGGAATAACTATTGGCAAAAACTACTCTAGTTGATGCGACTGTCACAGCCTGACATGGGCTGAGCTGCCCGTACTAAGGGACATGTGGGCTTTGCAGCTGTGACTGCTGCTTGGAGAAACCATGTTTTCACAGAGCCTGATGCAACACCACCCACCCAAGAAACCAGTGCCATTTGTGCAGGGAGTTTAGGCTGTGTGCTCTGGTCCTCGTCTCCTCCAGGAAAAAGCAGAGCATCCAGAGGGCCAGATTCAGTTCACACCTGAATCTGGAGGTTCAGTTCATACCTGAATCTTCAGGAGACTCGGCTTGCATGGAATAAGACATTTTATTCCTCTGCAGATTTCTCTCTAAAACGAGATATACAGTATTTATTCCAGTAAGTGCAGCAAGCCACATAGCTACTAGGTATTATAATTTGATGGCTTAAAAGAGTTCTCCAGATAGGCTAACACATGAGAAAGAGGTATCACACATTAAAGTCATACTTAATGTACTTGATTTTTCTAACTCGGGTTTCTTTTCTGAATTTTCTTTCATGTCTGTTTTTTACTTTTTTATTTTTTTCTCTGCAGTTGTTGCACCACTCCCGAAGTTGAACTTACACTCTTGGCCTTCGCCTTAGCCAGAGGGAGTGTTGCTAAAGTGCTGAGTTCCCTTTGTACAATCACTGATCATCTGGACACTCCATACAAAGCTTCATCACTTATTGCTTCTATGGCCACAGTTAGGCAGAACCTGCTGTATAAATATGGTAAATGAATAATTGTTGGATCCTTTACTTAATACAACATACAGCTTTCCAAGTGGTTTTACTTCCTCTGCTAAGGCTTAAAATCTTATGAGACATACAATTAATGATTATCATGAAGAACATATACCTTACCTGCCATAGAAATTGGTAAAAAAGAAAGCTTTCTGTGTCCCAAGCATGAAAACAGATGATGTAATTTTGAGGGGAAGAAGCATGAGCTTCATAGACAGTGGCCCTGAAGTCAAGACAGTGATAGTGTTTATATTGTATTGAATTATTTGGTGCTATCTGCATTTCTTATCTCCAACTATTCCTTTTTCCTGTTTAGTGTCAATAAGTAGTCTCTCTTGCACACATTTGCACATGCAATTGTTTACGTTTTAAAAATAACGTCATTAGCACATATACACACTACTATGTATTATGTTTTGTCACTACCACTTAGCTTGTGCCAACTATTACTATTATTACTATTACTAAATACCTTTGTAATTATAATAGTATTTCCTTTCAAAACATTTGAAAATTGTTCAATTTTCTCCAAATAGCCGTTACTTTTTGCAACAAAAGAGTCGTATTGCATGTACTGTGAATTCTGAAGTGTGCAAACAGTTGAAGGAACATGAGTTTCTGTTCATGTGTCCATATGTAAAACTTTAGCTATAATGTTAGACCAGCAGGTCTCTAACACTCCAGCTCCTCCTCCTCTTTGTCCGACATTGGTAAAAAAATTCATAGTTCTGTGATTCTCTTAGTTCCCTTGTTTTCTGTGTGAAGAACCTAAAACTGGAAGGAGGTTTCATGTTTTACAAAGTTGACAAACCTGTTGATGTGCTTATTTAGGAAAACCTTTGCGACTAACCTTGCAAGCATGCGATGTAAAGGGGAAAGAAGATAAATCAGGACCTGAAAACCTGCTTGTGGAGCCCTGGACAGGGGATGGTAAGAGCAAAGTCTTAAGTTACGGATGTTGTGTGTGGATGTGAGCAGTAAACTGGCGCAAAGAAGATTATAGTTGAGCACATTTTGTGGGGAGAAGTCAGGAATCGCTCACAGTTCATTTCCTCAAAATTGATGGAGACCTATGGTAGAAACTACTGAATTTTTCGGTCACTATGCATAACTATTAATTCTTTAAAACTTACCTACGTTAATAAAATATATTCTAAAATACGCACTGGGTGCAACTGTAGGAGGGTAGTTTGTGTTTCTTGGCCTCTTGTTTAACCGAAGTTTCTCCTAATCTTTCTGGAAAAACCTGTGTACTATTTTACGCCTTACTACTTTTAAATGAACACTATTGTGACAGAAAATCAGGCTTATATTGCTTGCTCGCTTATGCGTGTGATTTCAGATTTCTCAAATTGTTTTGTAGATTGCCTTCTTATGTGGGTGGTAGTTTGAGGAAGAGTGAGTTATCCACGAACAGAGCTACAAACCAAAATAATATTTGGGAGTTGTTGCTAAACAGTAGAGGGGAAACACACTGCAATATCTACAGCAATTCCAACATCTGTATGCCCTGCAGGAGCCTATACTAGCATGATACCATCTATGTGTCTTTTATCCTTGTATTTGGAAACATTTTCAAATCAGCTATGGCATTTCACTGTATAGTTTTGCACCAAGCTTTTTACATCAAGAATCCTTCCAATTTCATTCCGTTTCCGCTGTGTCTTTAGGTTTCCTTACCGAAACTGGGAAGACCAGAGCAAGTATCATTCTTTCTACTGGAACTGAATCTTCATTTCAGGTGACACAAATTAGAATAAAGGTATGTACTTTCCTTTTGCTTTGCAAGTCGAAGGCTTTTTTTCTTCCCTAACAATAATGTTGAATTAAAAAAAAAAAAAACCTCTTAATGAAATTGTAATTTTTGATTAAATACTGTTACGTTAGATTTTTGATTTTATGTAAATCGGAGGAAATTTTTTAAAAAGCATGTGTGTATATACAATAAGAATCCATATGCGGAACTGTAGCTTTGCACTAGCACGGTCATAAGATAGTGAACATTAACTGTACATGTGATCTTTCTTTTTTTTGAGTGGGTTTCAAAAGCTTTCATAACTCTTCCCTAAACAGTTCCATCTTAATTCTTTAGGTAAAAATCATAGTGTGATTCCAGAGATCAGTTTTGTCAGTGCGTTATTCCTTTCCATAACACTCTTCTGTGAAAGCAACAGTTTTATTTTCAGCTTTTATATACATTGCTCTGGATTTGCTCTTTTAGGTTCGAAGAGGTGCCATTGGGGCCCAGTGTGGGCTGGTGTTTGCCTATAATAGTTCTTCGGAAAAATTCCATGCAGAGGAACATTTCAGAAGATTTGAAAGATATGATAAATGGAAGTTACCAGAGTTTAAGCGATTTTTAAAAAACAGGTATATGTCGACTTTTTGTCATGAAGATGTTGAAAGTAAATGTTATACCTATTTTTTTTGCAAAGCTCTTTGAACTACTGAGATTTGCTCCAAGTGACTTAAAAAGTAATGCAGCATTTAATAGCTACTTGTCTGACTTTATTGAATGTTAACTAGATGTTTGCGAGGGGAAAAACATGTAGCTATTGTTTTCAACCTCTCAATTTAAAGACCAGTTTAAAAAAGTATGTAATAAAACAAAATCTCTACTTTATGTGCAGATCTATGATAACGGACAGCAGTAATTGCTATTAGCCTCAACCTCAATTAAATGACATTAAGAATGGAGGTTAGGGTCCATAGCTCAGCAGAGATTTTCTTAAATTATTTTAAAATATTCTTAGTTTGTATATTCAAGAGTTTGCATATGTGAAAGTTTGTTTCATCTCTCTAACCTTTTTCCAGAATAACATGCTGAAAATACTGTAGCAGCATAAAAGCAGCTTGGCAGTTTCTTTAAATTTTTTATTTAAAAACTTTGTTAAATTATTTTATACACAGGAGCAGTTGTTCGGGTGATGATCTGGGAGATGATGATCCCATCGGCTGGTTTGAGGTGGAAGAAGAATGGGATGAGGTTGATGTCAAAATGCAGCAATGCCGAGTTGCCCAAGTAAGAAACCATGCAAATTCATTAGCCTCATCACAACGAGCAAAGTTGTAATACCAGTTGAAATAAGCATAATTTCTATTCATGCACATATGACTAGTCTGGGCAGAGGTAAAAATCAAAGGCGCTCGGTTAAAAGGGGGTTTAGAAGGGGCTAAAAGGGGGATTTAGAAATATTTCTAAAAAGGATGACATGATTGTTACTGCATTTTAATTTTGAAAACAATTAACAGCTGCATTGTTACAGCATTTACTCTTTTAGGGCTAAATTCTGCAACCTTTATTTTAAGTGGAAAACAGTTACTCAGTTTCAGTGGGCTAGGCTGAATTCCCCAAGGAGTGTGGGACTTCTCCATTTCAAGAGTGACAGAACACGGATTTTGTTTTGTAGGGAATTTTAATTCTCATACACTGCACTTTGTTTCTGGCATCAATAGTTCCCCAAACTTTTTTGTACTGTGGAAATCAGCAGGACACTTATAAACCAACTGGCATTTTTTTCCAAAGCTTTCTCCACTTGACGAGATATTCTTCTGTTGACCATGTAACATGTATTACCTTACACTTCTGAGTGTACAAAATTATTAAGTATACTTGGAACTTGCTGTTCCCATCAGCCACAAGTTTTATGTTTTACTGTGTACAGATTGCATAAAAGTGTGCTGTAAATATTTCTTGCTGATATTCTGTCTGCTTTTAAATGCAGCTGGTATGTTTTCACCTGCAAAAATCCTGTAGCTATAGAGACAAGAAATAGAGGGTAGAGAACAAATGAAACTGATAATGAATTAAATAACACTGCAGATGTGTATAGAGTTTGCAGAACCATCAGAATGACATTTTGGGAGATGGAGGGTATGTAAGTGAGGACACCAAGCTTAGTCTGAATCTCAAACCTAGTGTCTTAAAGGCCTGGGGGTAACTGACAGGCAATAAGCCCTGCTCAGCCCCAACTGCTCTGCTCGTCTGTGCACCTGCCTCTTATGACTGCCTAGTTTATAAACAAATAAAACCAAATCTTGTCCTGTGTTTTTTATCCTTCCAGTACTTAATGATAAAGTTCTTGTGCACGAGGCAAGAGACTGCAGAGCGATTGGGTGTTCAAGGCCTGAATGTTCTTGGGTATCTTCGGCCTATGCGAGAGGAGCCCAGTAGGAGCATGAACTGCTTGCAGTGCAAGAAGGTGGATGATGACACAGTTTGTGGCACAACTCTTCTCCTGAAGACACTTCACTTCATCCAGCAGCTTGCCCAGGACCTGGTATCTTTACTTTTTAACTTTTGTTAAGTATATATTTGCTGTGCTACAAAACAATAATATTATACTAATAGTAAATCAATAGCCTTGTGAATAGATGAATCAAAGAGTTACTAATAAGTAATGGTAATAATTAATAGTATCATTCTGCAAGGGGAAAAATGTTTCTGGAAGATTGGGTTCTATGAGTTCTTGCTAAAGTTGACTAGGAATACGTTCACTTATGTCCTGAAGAGAGTTAAGGACCATCTCTCAGCATTAGATTCCAATATTGGGTAAACTCAGTGCAACAGAAGGATGCTCCATTAAGTAGCGAAGCTATTTCTGAAGCAAACATGATAAAGATGCATAGAAAGATATCTAGGAAAGCTGCATAGATTAAAACATGTTCTGTGTTCTTTGAAATATATTGTTTGTATAGCTCATGCTTCAGTGCCTTTCAGCTTTGGATTCTGAACCCTGTGCATCTTGTTTTGTCTGTTGTATCTGCACTACAAGTTTAGGACCTATTTACTCCAACCACATTATGCAAAGAGGCAAAGGTTGCAAAGTCTCTTTCTGGAGAGAGAGGGACAGAACAAGGCATTTGTAAGGAGGAGAGTGCTTTGTAAGGAGGAAGGTTTCAGCATAAATGTAACATCTAGACATCAGAAATATAAGCAGGTGAAAGAACTTATGCTAACTGAAGATTTATAGGAAAATAGTCTGCCTTAAGTCCAGTGCTCAGGGATCTACTCTTTGTAAATATGCTGTGTTTGAAGCTAATCTTTTCAGCCCTGTATTTTCTTTGTCTCTTTAAGGTTCAACAGAAAGACAGTGGATTAAAATACAAGTCATTTTTAGATTTCACAGGCCTTGATTTGCAGCTGTTCTGGAATTTTTACAATAAGCTTCACCAAAAGTAAGTCACATCTTTGCTATACGGTAAAGCACAAATCTGTGTACATGTATCCTAAACTGCATCATTTACATAAATAACATTTCTGCCATATGGGTTTTTAACTATAATGTTATGTAGAAGCTTGAGTTGCAGATTTATTTAGCTGGTAGTTATACATTTTTGGCAGCATGTTCTCTACTTTGAATGTCTTTTATTCATCTGAGATAGCAACTCTTGACCAAAACAGCTACTCTTATTTTTGCTTCTTCAGGTCAATATGTATTCAGTAGTCTATTGCAGTGAAACTTTCTTTGGCCCTTTGAGATGATTTTCCAGACTTTTCTGATAAAATGTGGCCTAGAAGTGGCTGCAATAGAAAATTTCTTTTGAATCTGTTACCTTCCTGATGCAGCAGGGAATGTGATGTTTTAACTAATTTTACTGAGATTCACTGATCATATGATATTTTATATAAGTATAAATGATCTTATGAGAAGCCTGCAAAGTTTTACAGAAGTGCAGGCAAAAATTTGGAGCCAGTGAAAAGAATAAGAATTGCGCATTAGATTTCATTGGAAGTAGGATTTCACCCTCTTTGATCAAATACATTTTTTTGTTTGTTTGTTATTAGCTAAGTCTTCTGAAGAGCAACCCAGAGATAAGCAGGTTTTTACAGGATCTGTTACATTTTGAAAGCTTTAATACCTTTGAATGCTTGACAAGTCTTAATGTTCCTGGAATTAATTTACTCATTTGAGCAAATACGTCCCTAGAAAGATCTTTTCTGCCAGAAGTGAAAATAGCTCCCCTCATTTTCTACGCATATAACAGGGGTGCAAGGACGTGTAAAATAACACATTAAATTTAACTGTACCACTAACTAAATTAGTTGGAGCATTAATTTCAGCTTGTCATTTGTTTCCTTTTTCTACGAGCAGTAGTGGACACGGGGGACAGTAACTTCATGCCAATGAAAATGCTGAAACAGGAAGTTAAGAACACATTACTCAGTGGAGCTGCAATCTTTTTCCCAGATAGACAAACCAGGCGTCACCAGCTCTTCACCATGATGGTAAACGATGAAATGAGAAAATGGTTGTTTTTGTGCTCACTTTTGTGAGTTCTGTTACATTTCTTTATGCAAAAAGGAGGCAAAATCTGAGTTCTCATTATCAAATACTGTATACTTAGTCCCATTAAAATAAAAACCTCTTTCTGCTTTTTCTTTCTTCTAATCCTATAGAAATATTGAAAATTAAGTAGTTCCACGTTGCATTTTAACTGTGTTTATATGTGGATCTCTTTGTGGTCTTACCAAACACATTTCTTCCATTGATATATTGATTTCAGACTAAAATCTGAGCTGTTGCATCACTACTGAGTTGCTCACTATTGTCACACTAATAAATTGTTTAACTGAAAAATTCCATTATTCCTCTTTTTGGCAAGACATAAAATGATGAACATTTAGTCATTACTGCAGGATTGCTCAGTTTTAGCAGAGTCAGACTTCTACATTCTGGAGTTTTAAGAAATTAGTACTTTAATGAAAAAGGTAGTTTGAAGTCATTTCTTGATTTGTACAAATGCAGTCCTCTGTAATCAACAAAACTTTCGTTATTCTTTCCTCTCCCTGGCCTCATTAGTGTTCTTATACAGAATTTATGATTCTTTCTCAAAGATGAAGGAAATAGAACATATCATAAAAATTAATCTTTTTTATTTTATAGAAAAACATCACAGAACAAGAACATAAACAATCAGTACATCTTGCCTTCAGGTCACTATGCACTCACTTCAGGTAAGGAGTCTTGATACTGAAAATAATTGTATCTAGTACCTCACGTTTGTTAATAAGTTCATATTTAATCCTTTTATAAAAGTAATTTATCTGGAAAATAGTTCTACAAAATAGTTATCTGACTTTGTTTTAGGTAGGAGAATACTACTGCTAAACTTATTTATGAACTGAAAGCTATGCAGATAAAGTATTGCTAAGGGTAACAGTTGTTTTGAAAACCACAGCATACACTTACAGGCTTTTGCTAGTATGTCTTTTAATTTTTTTAAATGATTGTCCATAGTGGTGGTTGACATTGGTTTTAGCCGTTTGGATTCATTAGACCCTGAACACCTTTGATTAAGGGTAATGATAGAATAGGACCTCTACAAGTTTGGTCATTAGGATAACCAAGTTTATATTTTGGACTTGTTCGTTACTAAGATCTTTGTTTTGTAGTGATCAAGATCCAAGTGGACTTTTACTATTACCAGAGAAAGGAGTTTCTGCAGATTTTGACATAAGTGAAGTTCTGTCAGTCATGGACACCCTTCTGCTAGTGGCAGCAAGAGAGGTAGGTGTCTATGTGCTGTTCCTCTTCCCACTTCTCTGCTCTCATTTTTTGTGTGGATTTGAGCACAAACTGCCTAAGATACATACTAAAGAAACCACTGTTCCTGTCCTGGGTAAAGTTATTCATGTCTGTGGTCTAAGGTTTTCCTACCAGTATAAATATTTTTCTTCAAGAATTCCTATTTCCTAATGGTAGGGTAAGTAATGTATGAGATGGGGAGGATTTTTTCCATAGCATTAAAGAGAATCCATGGCAACCTATCAACTCTAGGAAAACAGAAACATTCATCCTATATTGGGTGGTTAGAATTGGTCACGCTGCTAAGGGAAGTGTAAATGGAGGAGGAGGGTCATTTATCATAAAGAGAAAAAATGTGCTGAGAGCACCAGTGACTCAGATGTAGCCAAGCTGTTTAAAATTAGGATTTACTGAGCACATTACTTCATGATATCAGATTTATTGAAGCACATTACTTCATGATACAATATGTTACAGTTGCAGTTAATTTTGGAGGAGGATGTTAATGACTGTCCTGCTTTACTTACTGCTTAAAATGTGTCAAGCTGCATGTGAAAAGATTATCCTTTTGCTCTGTTTTATTTTTTTCAGTGTGAAATGATGATGCTGGATGTTGCACAGCAAGAGAGTGGCACAGTTTTGTCTTCCTTGTTCTGGTCTGTTCAGGGTAGCCTCCTTTCATGGTGCTACCTGCAACTTAAGGGTAGCGATAATTCAGCTAAGGATCTTGCTGTAGAAATACTTAAAAACTGTAAGTGCAGAGACTGAGTACAAAACCAAATGTATTTTAAATAGGCTTTAAAATGTGATTTTATGTGTAGGAATATAATAAGGGTTTACAAGCAGACATGAGAGGCATACTTATAACTATCATAACATTTATCTCTCAGAAGGAATTTATAGGCATAACAAGCAATTTAAAAATATTGGTATGGCTGAGTTTGTGTTGGGACAATCTTTGAAAAACATTTCAGTAAATTATGGTGTTCAGATCCTGGGTAAAATACAGTTGCAGACTTCTGTAACTGATCCAAGCATCTTGTTTCTTTTTTAAATGCCCATTATTTTGATTCAGTTCTGCGTGGATGGCATTTATTTTTCCCAAATGTCTGTGACAGCAAGAGGAAGGAAATATACTTAAGCTGGACACTTCTAAGATGTGTTTCACTAAAGCAACGTTTTTCTGAAAGGATTAAATGGTGAATTGGGCCAAATATTAATGGAGATGTGATCTCAGGGAATTTATGCAAAATTATTTAAATTACTTAGTATTTGTTTTGTGATACTATACTGCATTTAGAAATTTTCTAAACGTATAGCTAAAAACTACTAGCTTCCTTGTTATGTAAGCTGCATTTCCTAGTTATGGGGGGAGGCAACTGGTTATACGGCACTGAGATCGCTGAAACGGTTCTTAGAGTGCTGGAGGACTCAGTGTTGAGTTCTTTGGTTTGAATGTTTCTTTTTGTTTTGTTTTTTTTAAAGATTTCTTTGTTGAGTGCCTTACTTCCATTGTCAGAAACATCACAGAAAACTTTTCTGAACTGAATATTACTTCTTTGGGGAAGCAGGTGTCTTTCCTGTTGTGCACATCACCATGCACTTAATAGTTTTTGATAAAGCAGGTTGTGGTAGTAAGTTCTTAAGGTGGCTATTAAGTTTTTTTTTTTTTTTTTCTCTTTAGATGTGGGCCAGTTCCTGTCAAATGTCAGAACGATTTTGCAGTCACTTTTATCTCAATATAGTGGCAAAACAATAGTAGAAAAAATAAGTAACTCTGTCTTTGCTATGGCAACTCGTCAGCTGGTAAGTGAACATTGGGATTTTGTACTACTCCCTGGAAGCATCATTACATTTAAATGTGTTTTGATGAAAACTCTGTGTTTTCTCCTAGGTGATCTTCTTGTTGGATTTTTGCACTTTAGACATTCCATACTGTACCCTGTTGCAGGGATTCAGCACTTTGATAGAACCACTGAAAAAACTTTGTAGTGAACCTCATAAGGTAACTAAAGATACATGCAGACAGTGTGAGATTTCCTATGAACTTCTGAATTGTCTGTCACACTTTGGTCATTCTCATGTGAACATTTTTTCTGTTAAAATTTTAGTACTTTTGAGCATTTTGCTTGATTGGAACTCTTTCCAATTCTTTCAGGCAGGTCTAAAAATGGATTTCTTATGGACATTAAAAAGTATGTGTGCATTAATGCCATTAACTGCACTGAAAAATTATGCAGTGCTTTATGAAACGAAATAAAGTACAGTTAAGTACAGTGAAGCAATAGGGAAATTGCAACAGAGATGTAAGAAACTCAGGTGATTGTTGAGCATCTGAAAGGAGTTGGAAAACTACTCTGAGTATTGGATGTGTAGTAAAAAACTGAGTGGAGAACTGGAAATATTTGTTGTCATAGTGAAAGAGTATGAATACTAAAAAGTGCAACTGGAATGAGATGGCTAGAAGGCATGTAGAAGGAGGAAGGATTCAGAGAATGATGGAGGAGAATAATAATTTTTAAATAGCTTATGCTTCATTTCTTCATCAAAGTTGTGACCTCTTAAGTGTCACTCTGTGCATACATGTGGCCACTTACGTAGTTCACTCACAGACGCAGAAGTCTGGTGTTAGTGTCTTCTCTGAATGCTTTAGATTTGTGTCTGAGTGCATTTTCATTATACAGATGGAAATGGAAAGCTGGCAGCAAGAGCAACCTGTAGTGCTGCGAACATGGACGATGGAATCTCCTCACAACTATGAGAATAATTGCCATGAGGTCTCGGTCTTCCTCTGTCATGGGGCAACTTATTTTGAGGTGGAATTTGATGAAAAATGTGAAACCGAACGGAGGTAACTTAACCTTTTGCTGTGTAAGATTTTAGTATCTATTTGCTGAGTAGCAAGTTATGTTTCATGGTGTGAGGAGTGCTTCCTCTTCTACAAGTGTGCCATTTCTTATTCCTCATTATCCTTCTAACCATAAATGTGTTATTTTGAGTAATTTTCTTCAATGTTTCGTGCAGAAGGCCATCTCTCTTGACAAATTCACAGATATACTCTCTGAATTTGCTCACTTTGCCCTTGATTGTTTTATAATGTTGTTTTGACAGTCACCGTCTCTTTAGGCAAAGCTACTGGTTTGGTCTGTCTTGGTAACAAATCAGGCTGCTGTTTCCTTAAGTTGTATGCTGGATGCTAAATTTAACACCCATCACCAATTCTATAGGTTTGGAGAAATTCTGCAGGAAAATGCTTGCTGGGACTGTTGCATTAAAGTATGAAATACATTTCTTAGAATAATGTAGCTGTGGTTCTCTTGTGGTGGGGTGCTAGGAGTCTGAAATGCAGCACCTGTGGAAATCAGGCGTTTTCCCCCAGCGTTTAAAAAATAATTTTGGAAGTAATGAGTTGCATTTTCACAGGTATGATTACTTGGAGTTTACTGATGCCAGAGGTGCTAAAACTCGTTATGATACAAAGGTTGGCACTGACAAGTGGCCTAAGGTGAGCACCTTTAAAATTCTGAACCAAGTGATGTTATATCTAAGATTAGGAAAAGCTTATGGTACTTGTGGAAAACATATCATCTGAAAATGTTTATTTCCTTCTGTGTATGTTTTTTAAACCCCTCTAAAGTGGGAGCGGGGAGGAGTGGAGAAAAGTTTGCAAGTAAGAGGAGTGGATAACAACAAAACAATCCCTCTCTGTTCCTGTTTTCAAAGGAACAGTTTTCACGGGAAAAGCAATAATCATGTTTAAGTGCCAGCAGTTACAGGGGTGAAATGTCTCTGCCCCTCTGGTCTCTTACATCTTGAGACAACAGGTTTAGGGCTTCCCGTGAGCACTCCAGCTTTTCCATGACACTTGCTCATGTTGGGGATTTACCTGCTGGTTTATGGCTCCATTTTCAAAGGCAAAAGTATCTATAAAATTCCTTGTTAAGCCTTTGAATTGAAATCTAAGCTGCTTATGACTAGGGCTTTCTTGTTCACCTGGTGGGGAAGTTGGGCCCGTTATGGAGAAAACATAGTATTGAGAAGCCACAGTTGCTGAAGGAAATTGGTTACCCTGAAACGTTTTCTTGTCGTGTACATTTGGCAAAATGACTGTTTTGTTGCTCTGTAGAAAGTGACCTTTAAGGCTGGCCCACGGCTGCAGTTTCTCTTTCACTCTGACAGCAGTAATAATGAGTGGGGCTACAAGTTTTCCGTCACTGCTTACGGCCTGCCAGATGTTGCCGTGTCTTGGGGCCTGGATTTACAGCTTCTCGTATCGCGGCTGATGGGGCGCTTGGCTTCCCGGAGTATGGCACTCAAATCTCTCCGAGGTGAGTGCACGGAAATGCCCCAGCAGTTGTGGGACACAAAAACCTTATGTTTTGGATCTGCTGTGGGAATAAAGCTCGATTTACAGGCCTTGCTTGTCTGAAGACGGAAGGCTTGCTAGGTGGCTAGGTAAGGAATACATTTTGGTCTTAGGGCTGTACCCGTTGCTTGTGGCCTGTGTGCCACAAGCCTCCTGTTCTGTTAGACTATGGACTTGTCACAGGGATCACGGTGACTTTTTTAATATTGAAAGGCCAATACTAGAAAGAGACAGACGTTTGGAAACAATCGTATTAAGCTGTATTACATTTTTGAAGTAATACATGATTCTGCACAAACTTTGGCTCTTTTTTCTCTTGAGCTTCATCACTAATGCCCTGCTCTGCCACATACTGTTGGTATGAAACTGTAGCCAGCAAATTGGGAAAAAATATACCAAGCTTAGACCACAAATTGTGGGGATTTAGAGCGTTTAATGTAGGCATTTGGTTCTGATTTGTATTTGTCCAGCTTTGCTGAACTGGCCATTCTGCTATGTTCTTGTACTCTGGTGACTCCTGTGATATAGTGAGCACGTTCAGTATGTGTGGGTTGCATCCCCTCCTGACACAAAACTCATTATTCAAAACCCTTAGGCTCATCATTAATCTTAGACCTGTCTAGTGAATTCACAGGTTTAGTTTGACTGATTCCCGAAGTTAAGCACATGTAGGATTTGGGCCCCAAGACAGGATAAATGCAAAATGTTAGTTGAGATGGGTGCCATAAAAATACAGAGAGATAGAATTTTATGCCAGAACAGTTTTCAGTAGCTTCTTAAATCTACATTTTTTCAATGTCTTGCAGGAATTAAACGTTGTTAAAGACTTTTTGATAGTATCAGGTAGTCAGTACTCATCATGGAAAACCTTGCAGCTGCTTATGTGTGAATGTAGAGAACTAATTGAAGAGTTCCTACCATAGCTCACTTTACTCCTTTGTTAAGACATGCATGCTTACATGTGCCAAATTATTAGGTGCGCAGTTGGTGAAGAAGCTTTTTGACTGTTTCGTAAGTCATTCTGGAAACTTCTATCATTATGAGCACAGCCCTTCCATAATGTACTCTTGTCATTATGGTGTGAGATATTGATGCTACATTAAAGGAAGGATACATCCACATTGTGTCTATCGAAATGAGGAGGACTTTTAAATATTTTTGCTCTACTTGCTTTACTTACTTTTTACTGGATTTTTAACATGCTGTTCTATTTTCATTACTCTTAAAAGCCAACAAAAGCATTTTTGTGATTGAAATATCTGTTCTCAATTTCTCGCAGAACTAGGTAGTGAAACAGATTTGCCTCCTGTGAAAGTAACATCAGTTCTTAATTCTCCTTTGTGGAAACCTGTCTTCAGGCATCAGATGTGTCCTGAGGCAACCGTGGGAGCAAGTCGAATCAGTGAAGATAAAAAAGAGGTATTTAGGCTACTGTTTCATCCCCTCCTCCCCACTGAAATCGCTATGTTTGATTCAGGCTTGATTAGTTGGTAAACTAATTAAAGGTATGCTGTAGAACTGCAGTTGCTGTCTTTTGCTCAAGGAAATGAAAAATAGTTATTTTTTTGTCCTTTTACTAGTTTTAACTGCAGAAGATATACTGAAAGTTAACTTAATTGTGGAAGTAAGTTTTTCAGTGGATATTAAATGTGTTCTAACGTTCTTTCCAGACTAGGAACTCACACCGAGACGACTGCCGTAACTTTCTCATTGACTTCGCAAAATCAGATCCTGCCCAGGATTTCTGTGGGCAAAAATCTGAACTTTTCAAAGGACTTATTCAGGCATGTAAAAAACAGACCCCAAAGACAGATATAGTTGCTGGTTCTACTGTTGATCAAGCTGTGAACTCAACATTTGCTGCTTTGGTGTATCTCACTCCAGATTTATATGAGAAGCTTCAAAAATATGGTAACTCCAATATTAGTGATTATCTTAATAATGAAGCCTTAAAGATTATAAGAGACTTTATCACAGTTTGGTTGCAAATGCTGAAAAATCAGTTTAGTGTGAAACTTTTTAATAAGATATTTCAATTATATAAAGAACATATTGGTAAACTGCAGTCATTGTTTAGGAGGACTAAGTAGGCCTTATTACTGGAGTGTGATGGAAATCATTTATGTTTATTATTATGTGCGTTTAACTTCAGAGATCTTTCCAAACATTAACAATCAACACAATCTAAGCCTTTATTCTAAAGACAAGCCAAAGAAGTTGTGGGTTTTTTGTTTTTCTTCTGCAGTTTTAATTTGGAAGAATGTGGCTCCTGGTAACTAGTAGTTTTTAGATTAATTTCCACTCTCATTAGGTGTTTTCTAAAAAATCAGGATCAACCTGCGTAGATTTATAAATTTTCTTGGGGAGGAGGTCTGAATTATCTCCAAAGGTGTTATTCTAAGATCAGTTTTCTGAGACTGAGTATTCTAAGATCAGAATAACATTATGTGTGTGTGTGTATATATAATGTGTGTATATATAATTTATTTATTTTAATAAAAGGTAATATTCAGCTTCTAACTTGTATAGTGTTCTTTGCATTGCAATTTATATCTTTTCAGTAAGTAAAATGAATAACTCTTTAAGTTGCACAAACCTTCCATTAAGCTTATTTACATGTTCTTAGTATTGAATAATAAAATGCATTTACTTTTAAATAGTTTTAAATAGTTTCACTGAAGGAAAAGTTAAGAGCCTTCATTTTATGGCACAATTTTGAAGCTAAGGATCTTACATTTTGAGCTACAAAGCTATAAGTAAAATTGACTGACATAAAGACTGACTTGATAACTAAAGTGGTTATTGCTTATTGCCTTTAGTTATTTTTTACTGTCTGACAGTTGATATAACTTGCTTAGTAAGATTGAAAACTGCTGTAGCTCAGGAATGTATTAATGGCTGGATAAGATCTCCATGCTACTATTATGTTAATAGCTTCATCTGTCTTAGTCTTCCTCAGGCAGACTATAATGTCAGGATACTTACTGACCTGCGCCATCCTAAATATGTGCAAGTGGTGCTGTAAAGTGAAAATATAAAAGGAGCAGACTCTGAACAGAAGCATCTTTTTCTTGATAGTCATTTTCAGGCTACTTTTGATAACAGCTGTTTTGTCATGTCTTTAATTTTTGTAGTTTGGTTTTTGTAAATCTGTTCTAGAAGCTCATAGTGTAAAACAAAAGAAAAAATCTTTATAACTTAATGCAACTTTTAAGTTTACTGAGCATTGGAGATTTGTTCTGATAACAGCTTGCATTAGGAATATTTGGATATATAGGGGACATGATGCATGCAGTCAAGGAAAAGAAAAAATTTGCAAAAGAGATGAGAGATATTTATAATTTAACTTTGCAAATAGCTCTGTCAAGGTACCTTTGGTGTATTTAAGGTGTGCAGAACTTGGCAGTTTTTATTTCCTATTCTTCTAGCAGGAATAATTCCCAGTGTTGAGTAAGAGATGAAAGAAAGGCTCTAGCATAATTTTAGTTATGTAGTCAAGTTGTGTTAAAATGGAGCAGTAAATAAACAGGTCTCTCTTTTCTTTTGTTTTCAGTCAACAGTGGAGGCAAGGTGCCTTTGAATGATGAGTTTGCACAAGTATATTCCCTGGCTGATTCCATTAGAATATGGATGGTAAGATCATTCAGGAGGACATCTCTTTATGTCACCTATCTTAATATTTTATATGCGGTATTAAGGAGTAGTGGGAAAACTCATTTTATTTCAGTGATTCCAGGTCAAATATTTTCATTTAAGAAACGGTGTATTCAATTCTAAACTTTGAACTTAAACATTGAGCACATTCTTACGCTATTCTTACATTCTTCCACCACCTCAAATGTGTAATTATGAGTATTTAGGACAGAATTTGACTATAAATCAAAATTGTGCTGTTTTTCATCAGGAACGTGTATTGTAAATTAGGGAGATTGATGTCCAGAGTCAGTTTTCTTTTAAGGTATCACATAGGAAGAAACATGTCTTAAATATCATTCTCAGTTCTGCAGTACTAACAGAAAAGGCACTCATTTTTTTTTCTTTTTTTTTTCCCATTGAGAAAGTAGCTGTAGTTCAGGATATATTCTTTGCATATAAATTTCCTTGAAACATAAGGTTTGTGGCAAGAGTCAGTGTCATGAGCTCACGACCTGGTGAGAGGTGTCTGTGTGATCCCCTGCAGCAGAGGAGAGGCAAACTCCCTTTCAATGTCACAGACTGCAGGAGGCTCTAAGCAAGTGCTGGCAACTCTAGGGCCTTCTAGAACAACTGAGTTGCCTTTTGGTTATACGACGGGCGTGTTTCCAGGGGGATAGTATCTGACCATAATTTCCAGTTAGATTATTTGATTTTTTTGGAGAATCTTATCCTATGACTAGTTGCGCATCTTTCTCCTTTGGCAAAGAGGTTGAGGGGAAGCCTCTTTTTTTTTTTTCTTTTTTTCTTTTTTTCTTTTGATGTTTTTTATAGGGCTGATGCACGTCCTGTTGCATGACAGGGAAGGGGCTCAGCCTAGAAACCTCGAGCATTTCAGTACAAGACTGTGTGATCTGCTCTGAGAGTGCTTAGGTACTGCTCTTTTATACTACTAGGTGTTTTACTCTGTACTAGGAAATAGTAAATATTTCCTGAAGTCAGGAACAAATTAGGTCATTTGTTCCTGAGAATCCTTTATTGTGATGTTATCTTCATATTGCCTTGCTGTCTGGATGTATGGTGAAAATCATATTTTAACTATTTTAACATCCTGTCTACAGTTAGAAATGAAGCAGAAATCCTTGATGGGTAGGGGAAATGATACTGAGGAGAAGCAGAACGTAGAAGCAAGTGAGGTGAACCCAGAAACTCTTGGTAAGTGTTTTCTTTTCAAATACAGAAGTGTTTCAGGTTACTGAAATATCACCTTGTAATTTTTTGTATTGTTTTAGCTTTAAAAATAAATTAGGGTTTTTTCTTTTAATCTTTTACTTTTTAAAAGATAGATTCTGGGACTGTTTCTTGCTATTCTTTGCAGAAAACAGTATGTGAAAAAGATTCCACTGGGGGAGTGACTTGCCACTTGAGTCACCTGGTTCCTAACTTATGTTCATCTGTACTTGTAGATGCTAGTTGCTACAATAAACTGTTAGAATAGTGAACTCTTATAGAAATAAAATGCATTCTCATTGACATGTGTCCTTTGTATGATTCAGAGTTCTTATTCAGATTTAGTGTTTGAAGATAGAGAATTAAATAATTGGAAGCGTGATGATCATTATACTAAATAATAATGATAATAAAACAGTATTTTCTAGCTCTCTCGGCACAGAAGAAATAAGATAAACTAGTTTCTTCTGAAGCAGTCCTGATTCTAACTCTTTTCCTTTTTATGCTACAGCAAAACTCTGCATGCAGAAGAGCCTTTTGTTGCTGGATTTCTTGCCTGTAAGAGCAAAGACGAAAGGTTTTGCTTCAGATAACTTGGAAGCCCGAGATACTGATGATGTCCAGCAGTATGTCAGCAATAAATGCCAAAGGACAGGTTCCATTGTGGAAACAGACTTCCAGGCAGCAGACTCTCAGTCTTCCAATGGAGTAGCTCATCCTGTTCCAAAGGATGGGCACCAAATGACAGAACCTGATACAAAGACTAAACAAGTTCCAGACCCCCTCCAAACAGAAGAAGCATCTGCACTTCACTGTAAGCCTGCTGAAAACGCAGTGTCACAGCAAGAGGATGTATCGTCACCCCCTTCCACTCCTACACGCAAGTCTCAATTCAGCCGTGGAAGACTAAGGCTGCTGTCTTTCAGATCAATGGAAGAGCCAAAAGCTGTGCCTACTGTGAAAGAGAAATATCCCATATTGAAAAGCATCTTAGACTTCATTAAGGATCAATCACTTACATATGAAAGGTAAGCAAACTGAAAATGTCAGTTATAAAATTGTGTTCAGACCTCTTCAGTTGGAATAAAACATATTGTAGCTGCAAGAAAGCTTTGAAAAAATAGTTTGTACCTAAGTAGGTGTCAGATTTAAGTATCAAACTTCAGTATTTCACCACCATGTTCAGGCTTGTGGAGAGTATTATTTCATTTGAATCACTTAAATCAGGTGGAACTTCAGCATGTTTCTTGTCTTGCTTCCTGAAATCTGCTACAGTACTGTTTGCTTCCTGTCTGCAAACAGGTAAGACACAGTATCTCACTATTAGAAATCCTTAATAACAAAGCAAGAATAGTCACATCTCTATCATGAAATTACATGATATTCTGAGAATGTAAATGGAAACTGAAAGAGAAACTTCCAGTTCTCAAGTGTCTTTTTTAATCTCCATAATTTGAACTGGTGCCAGAATGCCTGGAATCCAGTGTGGGCTTTATCAGTCTCTATAGCTGTTTTTATAATGATTATTTTTGTAATAAATCACTACAGTAGTATAAGACTGTTAAAAATACATTAGAAATGTAGATATCTGTGGTGTAACTAGTCAAGGACTTCTTGTAGTTTGCTTGAGTTATTTTAAACACAAGGTTTTGAAGTCCTCATAGATGGTTTTTGTTTTTCTTAGTGTTTTAAAGGTCCTTGCTTTGAGAAAGTCCCAAGGACAGAGTATCATGGAAGTGCTCAAGACAATCCGTCAGTGCCTAGACTCACTTGGACAACCACACTGTTTCAATCCACCCTGTGTACTTTTTCTCTTGGAACTTCTGGCCTGCCAAAAAGATTTTACAAAGTAAGTAATTATCAATACAAGTCTCAGACACATGATATTGTGTGTCTGGGCCCTTGCGTTGTCCCAGTCATGTAAACTTAAAATAGTAAAAAGTAATTGTTTTTTATCCATATACAGAATAAAAAAAATCATGTGAAGATTAGTATTTAAGATACTGTGCATATCTTGCTTGTGATATTTAGAATAGATATCCTTTTAAGTGGGATTTGGATGTGCAGCTGTTCATGCCAGTAGGTGTCAGGCACTTGAATAGCAGTGTAGATGCAAAGAAAAGCCTTTGCAGTTCTGCCTGGATCACAGCAAGCTCAGAAAGATTGGAGAGTCTTCATTCATTGTTTCACTATGAGCTCTTGTGTTTCTTACTGGTTAGAGCTATAGTAATCTAACTACTGTATAACATGCATTTACTTCTTTATCTCTAGCATTGCATCTTTATCCTTCTATGAACTGTGAACTCTGTAAATTAAGATATTTACCTATATGCCAATAGAATTAGCTTCCAAGAATGGTGTGTGACATATATTTAGCCAGCTGTTTGCTTGTTCATAAATGCTGATAGTTTTAGATGTGATACCTGTACAAGATGGCTTTTATTTAGTTTGCTCCTACATTTCATTAGTTAATGTGTCCAGAGGCTAAAGGGATGGGCATGCGAGCTGCTCAGCCTGTACTCATGCCAGCTATGTACCACTTGTGGGGCACTAATACAAAAGCGTGGCGGGGAAATCATGAGTTACATGCATGTGCAACTGTTACTCTGAGCAAGGAAAAAGTAATTTGGAAGCTCTGTCAGACTTTCTGTCAGAAAGCATTTAAAATGCTGTCCATTCCTAATGGAACGAAGCATGCCGCCTAAAATGAAGCAGTGAATTGCAGACTGCTAAACTGACTCTTTACTTTCTAGCTACTTTGGAAACTTGGAAGGCTGCGGTGCTGAGCTGCACAAAGAGGTTCGGGAGTCCTACTATCAGCTGGTTTTGTTCCTGGTAAATTCTGTGAAGGGATTCAGTGCCATTAATGACAGGTACAGTACCCTGCTTACCTAACTACTGAGGTATTTTTGTCTCTGTTCTTTGTCACCTCTTCCCCTCTCATTTGCTCTTAACTGAGACATCAAACAATAAATAACAAGAAGTATACTCAGTATTGTTTACAAAGCTAAGTAATTTATCTGGATGTTGTTTGTGATCTAAAACACCAGGTTACCTGTTATTGTTGCTATGCAGGAAAACTCAATAAATTCATTAATGTTAAAGCTTTGACTAAATGTCCTATGGTAATTAATACTTCTACGTTTCCAAAGCTCAACACTGATATCCTATGAATAGCAAATTTATTGTAAAATGTTTTAGCAAATGTAATAAAACTGTAATATCACAGTTGTGCCATCATGCTGTAATATTAAAGGCTCATGTTTTGATGATGATTTGGTTGTTAAGATTTCTAGCTAAGTGGCTTAGAAAATTGAGACTTTTGTGAGTATGATGTCTGGCTATCTGCTAATAACTTACAAGTCTTTTGGCCAGTTTCAACTG
Source organism: Tinamus guttatus (assembly GCF_000705375.1). Next base: position 282,389 of record NW_010585334.1, read on the forward strand.
ATGATGGCAAATTTTCAAAGAGAAAGTTCCTACGAATATCAAGAAGCAGCAGCTTATTGTAGAGAAGAGGCAGTTCCCCTTGCTGTATTCAGGCTGTTGCATAAGCTTTTCTCTCTGCAGAACCTTTGAAAAATGCCATCTTTGGTTCAGACTATGCTTGGCTATGCTTTTTGCTAAATATGTAATTCCAACTTCAGGTTAGAGCTGTCATATTTTGTTGTCTTGACTGGGTTTTTTTAATTATTATTTAGATCATTGCTTCCTGCCTTATCTTGTGTGCAAACAACTCTCCTTCATCTTTTGGATATGAGTTGGGAACCAAGCGATCTTTCCTTCTTTGTTGAGATTCAGTTGCCGTATCTTCTTATGAGCACATCACAAGAAAACATAAGTATTCATGACAGTGTCATCTGGTGAGTCAGGAAGAATGCAGCTTTCACAGGGCACTAACGTGTGTCTGTGTGTGCAGATACATACATTGCACTATGCTCCTCATATGTTCTTACAGGTTGTCATACAGGCAACAAGAAGGTTGCTCTGTAGTCATTTATTAATCAAATGACTAGAATTCCTGCAGTCTGTTTTCATGTTATAGCACCTTGTTCAAATAATAATAGTTTTTAAAAAAGCATTCCAAGTAGGAAGACTTACTGCATTCAAACTTCATTTTGAGCTTGTTTTTCTTTTAGTCAATGGAGCGAAGAAGATGAAATTGCAGACTACAAGCAAAACTGTGAGTGGATGGATGAATGTCAGGATGTAATGTTTGAGACCTGGTATGAAAAGATAGCTCAAGCTGACCCAGAGAAGCAGAGAAAGGTGAATTGCTTATTTATCTGCAAAAGGGGTAATTAGGAAGTTTTGAAAATCAGAAGAAAGGCATGTGGCTTCATGAGTTTTTTCATGAGTTGAATCCCTGGCTTCATGGATGTCTTCAAAACTATATATATATATTTTTTTTTTTTTAAATGGGGAGAGTGTTCTATTTTCTGTCTAGAAAGGGCCTTCTTAAAGTCAGAAATGTGTGTCCACTTATTGTTCCAGATGCACATGTTTGTAGCTCGTTACTGTGACCTGTTAAATGTGGACATATCCTGCGATGGCTGTGATGAAATTGCACCGTGGCACCGCTACCGTTGCCTCCAGTGTAATGACATGGATCTGTGTAAAACATGTTTCCTTGGTAAGATTTAAGGAAAAAAAAAACCTCAAAACTCTACATATAAGGGGAAATAGTCTCTCCTAACTGTACATAAAACAAAGGGGAGTACTTTTCTTTTGCACATTTTGGAATTGTTCAGCTTTTTATCTTTTCCTAACTTGCCTGTGAAATTAATGAAGATCCTTTACCAAAAAGGATTATTGGTGAAATTTAAAAAGTCATTTCTTTGCAGGTGGAGTTAAACCTGAAGGTCATGAGGATGACCATGAAATGGTTAACATGGAGTACGCCTGTGATCACTGTCAAGGAGTTATCATAGGTCGGCGAATGAACTGCAATGTGTGTGACGACTTTGACCTTTGCTATGGATGCTATTCTGCAAAGAAGTACTCTGACAGGTATTAAATATGGCATTTTGTGCCTGTGCTTGCTATAAAAGTGTTAATTAGCAACTAAGTACAGTCATTCTCATGTCAGTTCTTGCAAGGTCATGCTTGACATCAGAACATGTAATTGGTGTCCTTAGAGGACAGAGGAAATATAGGACTGGTTCAGCAAATATTTCTGTAGACTGGAAGCCTGCCCCAAGTTCTGAAGTTACTTGGTTCTAAGTGTTTCCTGACTATGGCTGTGAAAGCTGCAGCAGGATATTTTCCTACCCTGAAAGACAGGATAGAATAAGGGACCACAAAGCTGTGGTTAGACATCACCAGGAGCTGCATTCCTTGAGCAGGTTTTCTCTTGGTAGTTCAGAATCTTTTAAGTGAGCAGTACTGATGTCAGTGAGGCTCTGACAGTTTGCATCATTTGAAAGTCCAAAGCTTGAAATTCTGGAACTATATGTTCTATTTTTCATAGTTTCTTAAAAATGTATCACGCACTGTTAGTAACATTTTCAACCAAAAAGGTAGTTGTGTTTCAAAATTGTCCGTACCTTCTTCTTTCAGTCACTTGCCCACGCACAGCATCACAGTGTACCCAATGGTGACCATTCGGATCAGCGATCGGCAGCGGCTCATCCAGCCCTATGTCCACAACTATTCCTGGCTGTTGTTTGCAGCCTTGACTCTCTACAGCGCAGATCTGGCAAATGGGGAAGAAGTGGAAGGAGAACAACTAGATTCACAGGTCCTCAGTCACGCCAGGGTTCTGCAACACCAGTGCATCCAGCTCATCGGAGACTGCCTGATGAAAGCCCAGCACGGAAAAGGTGATTCAGCTCCTTCTCTGAAATAATAATTTCCAGGAGACTTTCAGAAAAGTCTCGGTGATTATTCACTTTGAAGTTTCCAAAGGAAAGGGGAAATTACTGTGTACTTCACTGAGTATAATTGTTTATATAGGAAGCAAATGTACAGCAAGGGTCATTCAGGGTCATTGGAACATGTGTTGGGAGAATGGGGTGCTTGAGGAAACTTATTTATTGCTTAAAAAATATTGAAGACAACACAGCAACTCTTTAATAGGTTTCCCCCCCCCGCCCCACCTTGGATGTTGTGAAGTGATTGGTGTGGTTTCACATCCTGTTACTGCCCTGTTATTGTAAATTGAAGGACTTGAAGGACAGCAAATAACTCGATGGAAAATATTTCTTGTACTGCCTCAAACGGCTAGATTTTTTTAAATTTTCTTTGTGGTGTTAAAGGAGTTGCTGAGGAAAATGTCCTTTTGCCTGGAAATGAGGATTTCTGTGAACGAAGACCTATTTATACAAAACAGGGTGGTATAACAGAATCCTGTTGTGAGTGTATTAAAAATTTTGGACTTAATTTCATGAGAGTGTATTTACATTTTTTGAGCAGCCTTAATACTGCTTAAAGACAACTGCCACCAGGAGTCACTTACTGATGCTCCGTTGTTTCCTCTATTTGTTTTAAACATACAGTTTGATTGTATAAATATGTAAGTGGTCAGAAGATTAAAAATTATGACAAATATTTAAATATCATAACTCAGAATCCTTGGAGGTAACCCTGATGACTTTTTAAAGTTATTTATTATTATTACTATTAAGTATGATTTCTACTCCGTGCTCATCATTGTGAGGTAGAATATGTTACCACACAAAGTTATTTAATGAAACTACATAATCAAGTGAACATTGTGGGGAACATCGTTTTGGTGGGGTTGAAGTCAGTAAAATTCTACAGAAGTGTATGTAGGGAAGTGTGTAGTTCTGTTTCAATATGTTTCACTTCTACTTTTTGCTTGTCTTGCCATTCAGGCTCTAAATAGCTTTTGTAACTCTTTTTTTTTTTTGCTTTCAGGTCTGAAAAATTTAGCTCTCCTCTGTATGCTACCAGAAGGTGAATCCTTCTCCGAGAATGATACCATTCCAGTCAGTCCTCCCACAGATGGTGCTGCAAAAAAACATATTGGCGAGAAAGCAGCGAAGGGAAGAGATGAGAAGCCAAGCACAGGCTCCCTTATGCTTTGCAATGTGAGTACCTGTTATTTATAGAACCCCTGGTACCCATTAGTTGTGTGATCTTCAGAGGCTGAACATTCTACTCCAGGACAGATAATGGAAATAATGAAAAGCAAGGATTTCATTGGGAGGTTAAAATTGTAGGAGCAAGGTTGTCAATTTGTTTGATTTTTCAACTAGATTCATCTAGATTCATCTGAACAAAGATTAAACATTGCCTTATGTTCTTACAGGCAGCCTTGCCTCCTCCCTCCAACATTTTTGTGAATTTTCTGGTTTCTTGGTTTGCTTGTGTTTTAGTGTAATAGTCTTACATATGGATGATGCAAGCAAAAAAAAAAAAGCAATTTCTTTCTGCACAGAAATGTAAGAATGAATTTCTTAATGTATTCAAGTGTTATTTAGTGAAAGGTTTTGATAGTCTAGGAAAATGAGTTTTTGCCAGATGCTAATCACTGATTTTTTTTTCTTCCATGGCTGCTTCTCCAATGAAAGAAAACATGGGGTTTGGGTTGGACCAGATGATCTTTAGAGGTTCCCTCCAACCTTAACCATTCTGTGATTCTGTGTGATTCTGTAGGAATTAAACTATGTTTTAAACTATTTTACTGCATTTGATTTATTTTTAGGGGAAAGGAGATGGTCACAATGAAGCCCATTCCTCTACAGAAGATAAAGTAGTAAAACAAGGAACTGAAAGCAATCTCGATGCTCCCCTTGCCAAAAAGGCGGTTTTAAGACAAGAGTCAGATTTGTCTGCAGATGATAACGTTTCTCCATCAAGTAAGAGATTGTTTTCCTTATTTTCTTAACATGGAAATATCCACCGTATACAAATTATTTTATTCCTATCTTATTTTTCTGGGTTTGCAGATATCCTCAATGCAAGTGAACTGTTTCATAAAAACCTGCCAACCATATTGCTTTCAATAACTGCTCTGTTGCAATCTGTTTAAAGGATTCCAGAAACTAGACTAGAATTCAGTAGATGAATCAATGCATAAGATTATAGAACTTGCTGATGTTACCCAACACTTAATAAATTTGTGCTAGACACTTCAGACCCTCTTCTCATATTGTTTCTAATGGTCCCATTATTTTACAGAGAGCCTTTAAATGAGTATTCTTACCAGAGATTAAGAGGTACCTGAGGTTGTGTTTCATTTCATTAAAAGCTAGTGTTGTTAGCACTGAGATGGTAAAATGACTCTGTCCGCAGTGTTGTTCTGTAAACATTTTTGGAGAAATGAGGTAGATGTATCTCTTTGCCTGCTATCTTTTTTATAAAGATTGGTCTATCAAATTTTTAATAAAACTAAAAAATGTGCTTTATTCTTGGAGTGTAACTATAAGCATTAAACTATCATTTATTTCTTTTTTAATGTCTTTTTTTTTAATTCAAGCAGGTGATTGCCTCTCAGAAGATTCAACACAGAAGCAAACAGAGAAGGTTTTAATACCTAGCCAGGAACAAGTTTTTGCTGAATGCTCTCAAAAGAGAATTCTAGGACTGCTGGCAGCTATGTTACCACCTTTTAAATCAGTTAGTTCTTTGTACTTTCAATATGCAGTTGCCTGGGTGTCACAAATAACATGAGCAGCATCCATAGTAAAATAAATGATGTGGGAGAAGGGTGGTTCTTGCTTAAATGTCACAAAATGCTAGTGTCAGAATCAGACACTTTTAAGCCATTTTACATAGTAAGGGCACACTAGGCTTCATTCCTGGGTGCGGGGAGTGAATTGATTTATCCTTGGGGCAATCCATTGTAACTGTTCAACATCAGGAAAATGAAACAGACACCTTAGACTTAGATTTCAGATTTTACTGCTGAATAGAGCTTTGACCAGGGCTTCCTGTTTCAGTTTTATGGCAAACGTTTCATATGAGTAATTCTAATGTAATTAGCAGTGTGTTAAGATGTATGATTTGCAGCCTTCTGTCTGCTTACAGAAGTTAAAAAAAAGCCTGGTCTTTCATTTCCTATTGTATTTGCTATGATTTAGACTATGAACTTTTTTTAATTCTCTACCTTACTGCTTTTATTTTTTTTCCTTTTTCCACAGGGCTCCACAATGTCTTTAATTAACCTGGAACAAATACTGCCACTGATGTTTCAGGTTGTCATCTCAAATGCTGGCCATCTAAACGAAACCTACCATTTAACACTGGGACTTTTGGGCCAGCTAATCCTGCGACTTAGGCCTGCAGAAGTGGACGCTGCAGTGGCTAAAGCCCTTTCAGCCAAACACAGTTTGTTTGCTGCAGGAGATGGGTCTACAGTGCCAGAAGGGTGGAAGACAACTCATCTTCTCTTCAGTCTAGGAGCTGTGTGTTTAGACAGGTGCTTTTTAATTAAAACCTCTTATTTGTTCCTTGATGGGACTAATACTAATTTTGTTTTAAGTATGTCTTGTGCATGGAGAACTTCTTAATAGGAAGTTCATTGAACCCACCTTTTGATCCTGGGAAGGACTTGGCAGCCTCAGCCCTACTTGCAGTATCTCTTAAGATTCCTTCCAAAAGAAGGCAGGTGAAAAATAACTGAATTTCCCGCACTTTCATACATAGCATGCTATGGTAGAAGACCTAGTGTTCTAGGACTTTAATGGAAAACAAAAATACATCTTAGATTTTTTTTATGAAGTTCATTTCCTCCTTTTGAGCTACGTTTCCCTGTGTAAGTTGGGAAGAGAGTGCATCATGTGGCAGCTCTCATCCGTGGTGAGTTCTCAATGAGCCCCATATGTGGAAGAGGGTTAAAGATCTAAACCTCCTATAGTAAAATTGCATTGGAAGTACTGAGGAGGAGCAAGGAAAATGTTCAATTTTCAGAGACTTGAGAAAGCTCTGCAGCATTCTAAGATTAATATCATGCCTGTTAAATATGACAGTATTTCTTATTGCAACTATGTTCTGTAATGCAGGTTCATAAACAAATAGAAAAGCATGCAAAATATTAATATAGAAAACTCAGAGGATTAGCTGAGGGGAAGGAGATTTTCAAGGACTAACTTTAGAACAAGGAGTCCAGTATCACTAGACTCCCTATATAGTTAATAGTAAGAGAGCAGGTACTCATATGCATATAAGAAGAAGACCCCTTGCTTTTGTATAAAGAAATTCTAAACTCCAAACTAAAACTAGGAATTCAGGTTGACAGCATTCAGGGAAACTTTGACTTGGGACTTTAAAACATTTAAGAAGATAGTTTGAGTAATATCTATGCTCCAACGATGTGAATCAAAATAGATTTTATGTGTGGAAGACATCAAAACTTCAAATATTTCAAAGAAACAATTGTATAATAATAGCGTGAGAACTATAGCTATAACAGATAAAAAGTAGTGTAATA
>NW_010585334.1:289414-313442 GCF_000705375.1 Tinamus guttatus
TCGTGTAGGTCTGGACTGGGCAAGCTCCATGGCAGATATTCTTCGAGCTTTGAACTCTTCTGCGCAGTGGCATAATGTGATCGCTGCCTTCACTGACCATTGCATTAAGCAACTACCCTTCCAGCTAAAACACACCAATATCTTCACTTTATTGGTGCTGGTTGGGTTTCCTGAGGTAAGTGGCCTGTTGATAGGAAAGGAAAATAAATCGATTAAAGCTTTTAGGTTTCTATTTTTAAATACTACAGATTTCATCAATTGGGGAGAACCCAATCATCAAAACCCGGTGTATGTCAGAGTTCACATCTTTCCACTTGCGCACAATTTTTATCTAATGAAGAAAATTACAGCTGGTTTTGCTTTGCATTTCTTTCAGTATTACTCATAACAGTAATAAGAAAACCAGCTTAGTATATCTGAATATCAAAAAGGGTGTGTGTGTGTGTGTGTGTTTGTTGAACAAGTGAAAGAAAGTGGTAGTCATAACTCTGATATACTTAGCATTAAGTTTGTAGTAGGTATTTCATTATAAAAACCAGCAGTTTGTCTCTAAAGACCAGTAAATGTCTTGCAGCAAGCAGATTGTACTGCTAACAGATATAGTACTGAGTGTAACCAAAATGTAAGCAATATAAAAGGTGATGTTGTCTGTTTAAATAAATATTCCAAATCATAACTGAAACTGCTTCTGCATTTTCAGGTGCTGTGTATGGGGACTCGTTCTGTGTACATGGATAATGCTAATGAGCCTCATAATGTGATCATCCTGAAGCACTTCACTGAAAAAAACAGAGCAGTTGTGGTAGACATCAAAACCCGAAAGAGGAAAACAGGTTCTGTGACATTATTATTTTATCAAAGAATTGCAGAGTATTTCCTTACAATTTCTTACGGGTAGCCAAAAGCGGATGTTTTAAACAGACCACTTGATACAGGTGTGCAGAGATTGTGTTCCTTTATTTGCAAGTCACCTGATTTTCTGTTCATAAGTTAAATCAAATTGTGAGCTTCTGCAATACTGATTATGGAGACCTCTTTATTTGATTTAACTTTGGAATTTTATTCAGAAGGTTTATGAAACAGCACTGACCATTTTATTATATGAGGAGTCTGAGAAATAGTGCTTTGTTTAAACAGCTGTTTTGAGATTTGCTTACTGCTTGTGTCTTGTCTACTCTATATGTGTGCTTGATGTTTTGAAATAATTGAAAATTTGAAAAATGCACGTGCTGCTGCTGTGTAGTCAAGTACCACAGTTTAAAGGAATGGTGCTCAGGGCCTAGACACGTTTGGGGTAGTCCCTTCTGTTGCTCCAAAAATACTCTGTTATAAAGTGTTTGTTCCCAGTGTGGGCAGGATGTGCTAAACCACTAGCAAATGAAGGGGCAAAACAAACACACGCACATGCCCATAAGTGACTGATTGCTTATGAAAGGGTGCTAGGTTTGTTTTTTGTTCCTAATCCTGCAGAAAAGCATGCCAGAAGGACAGGGCTAACTTTAATCAAGTGTTTTATAAAATGTCAGGAGCATCTTTATTGCTTTCTTCCTTTTCGAAGCATTTTGGATATGGCTAGAGGAGATAAATGTAAAAAGTGTTCTACAGAATGAAATAATATATTCTCCCAGGAAAGTGTCTGGATACATCAGGGTGCATCAGTAGAGCATGTTTGGCTATTATGGTATCTAAACACTGTTTAAAACAAACAAAAAAAAAGAAACAAACAGAAAACAACCAAATGCTGCTTCTGGTCATTGTACCGGAGGATTTTTTTTTTCCTGCACTTCACCTGTTTTTAAAATATAGCATGTTCTTCTTTGTACACTGAACTGTTCGTATGCAAATATGCACAATCAATCAGCTGCTGCCAGAAGCTGTTACCTGGTTGTTACTTTTTTAATTTGCAGGAAAAGATAAAAATGTTTTCTTAAATTATTTCCATTTCATTAAATAGCTGAGTACAAAGCCAGAATTTTGCCAGAGCAAACATTCATGTCCTCCAGTAGGTGGTTCTCTTTTAATACAGTTATTAGAATGTATGTTCACATACTTATCATGTTCTTTTCTTTCTTGTAGTGAAAGACTATCAGCTGGTTCAGAAATGTGGCCAAGAAAGCAGCGATTCCCAGACCCAGCTCAGGCAGTACCTGCAGCACTTTGTGCTTATCTCCAGTCACCTTCTGCAAACCAGCATGGACAGTAGCTACGCAGAGGCAGTGGAAGCAACCTGGGTCTTGTCACTCGCTCTAAAGGGACTTTACAGAACCCTTAAGGTATCTTTTCCATGACATGTAGTATATGAAGTTCTGCCATTTATATTACCCAGCACAAGAGGGACTTGGGCGTTGACCAAGCCCACTGGGGAACTAGCATGTTGTTGTTGATACAGTGACCCTGTTTGAGCAGGGAATTGGAGTAAATAATCTGCAGTCCCTTCCAACCTCAAATATTCTGTGATTCTGTGATGCTCTTAAAGTATATAAAGAGGTGATCTGTGTTTTTTTAGGGAAATAAAGGAAAAGAAAGTGCTATAGCATAGGCTTGAATTTCATTTGAGGCCATGTGAATAAGGCTGTTGCAAGATTTATGATGCACTTTTATTTATGTTGTGCATGTGTCTTTGATAGACTCATGGATTTAAAGAAATCCAAGCTGCTTTTCTTCAGTCTGGTTTACTCAAGCTTCTGGTGAAGAAATGCAGCAAAGGAACTGGCTTCAGCAAGACCTGGCTTCTCAGGGACCTAGAGGTAAGGGAATAGCAATATTTTATAGAAAGTCAAGCTGCAGAGCCTTTCACTGGCATGAAAGGTTGAGCATTGAGTTTTTATTTTGTGAAGAGAGTCTCAAAAATATTTCCAAGTAGTCTTTACAAAAGAGTTCATTTGCTGCCTTTCTCTGTCCATCATAATTATGTAAATAATAGTCCATTAAGGCAGGAGTTGATTTTTATTTGTTCTGCTTGTATTTGAAAGGAGTCTACAAGACAAGCATTATTTGCCTACTTAGTTTTGTTTATGAATTTTATTCAGATTGTTCTAGAAAATGCTGTTCTTGAATTTTAAAAATCATACTAATTGATCTCAAAAATATTAGTTGTGTTTTGCAGCTACTGGCACATACAAGTTGTTACTGCAGTGTAGTATGGGAAGTCCAATGTACTTTTGGGTATCTCCTCTCTGAATGCTTGTTGATTGCTGGAAGATTAAATGGGGTTCAACTGTTGTGTTTTATGGCAGGCAGGAGTTGTGGTATTAATCTGTACTTAGGACTGTAGCAAAGGTGAGAGAAAAGGGGGAAAAAATGGAATGCCTCTTAAAAGGAATGCTGAAAATGACTGTACATGGAAATATTGCAAGATCAGATCTGGAACGTGGTATCTTCTGCATTGAAGCCAAAGAACTCGTCCTGACCCAGGAATGCATCCCAGCTTGCTCCCTTTCATGCAGCCTCGTGTCAAATTGATGTTCTGCCCCGAGCACTAAAATATCTCACCATAAATATCTGTATTAATCCTCCGTATTGAGATGGCTGCATATTGGAAGACCAAGGAAGGGGTAACATTATTGTTCTCAGTGTTGGCCAGACTGAATCCAAAGGTGTATTTTCAAAGGAGATAAGTGCAAATGTTCCACTAAAATGCTGATCATAGATATACTAATCTCTACAGCTACTATAACATTTGCTACCTTTTTTTCTGTGTAGATTTTGTCAATAATGTTGTATTCATCAAAGAAAGAGATCAGTTCCCTGGCTGAGCGTGAGGATACTGAGCTGGAAGAACGGGAACAAGAGCAAGATGTGGAGCAACCCACTGTTGGTCCCACTGATTTAGAGCAGAACAAACTTGACCCTCTGGAAGGTCTGGATGAAGCCACCAAAATATGCTTCTTGGTACTTAAACTTATTTTTCCCTCCTTGGAAGTTTAAATTTACTGGTAAACTTACTAGTTGTATAAAATATTTGGGAGTTTATAAGGCTACTTTTCTTCTAAACTTACAGAATATGAGGCTGCAATTTCAGCGGATTGTTATTTGAAGGAAATGAACTTCATACCAGGATGGCAGTAATGAGCACTGCAAAATGATTATTAAGCTTTTTGCTAAATTACATTTTATTCTTACTAACCAGGCACCATGAAATTCATTAATTCTATGCTCATATGATAAACAGAGGAAATAATACCTACTTTAAAGAAACTTGCTCTTCTCTTTCAATGACATCTTTATATGTATATATTTTTCCCCCTTCCTGCTCAGATGACACATGATGCACTTAATGCACCTCTCCATATTCTTCGAGCCATGTATGAGCTGCAAATGAAAAGAACAGATTCTTTTTTCCTGGAAGTTCAAAAGAGGTAGGTGAAAGGCTGAGTTCAGCACAAAGGCGGAGTTAGGTCCAGGTGGTAATTTTAAATCTAACAGGTGTCAAATAGAAGTTGTTCCAAAGATGACTTGTTTTGCACATGTGAAAAAGCAAGGAAGTGAAGCCTTGCTGAGTTTTAGCTGAAGTTATGGAAACAAGTCACCATCTTTTGAAATAGGTTGCATGTTCTTTTGAATACAGTAACTCACAAACGTCCCATCTACTCTGTTTCTAAACATCCTGAGGATGAGTGAAGAGCTTACCTGTGACTTGTGGGAATCAAAGCATATCTTGGAGCCGCTGTTCGTACAGGGATTGAGCAGTTCTATAGTGTATAAAACTAATTTGTTAGAGTGTGAAGTATGACAAAAATAGATAGTGCGTAATGAATCTTTCTACCCTCAAGGTGGGACAGTTTTCAAGGCAAATTTAATTTGCCTTAATTTTAAAATGCATTTGTATGAGGGGATATCTTTTTTCTTTTTTTTCTGTTAAAGGTTTGATGGAGATGTAATTACAACAGATGAGAGGATCCGAACATTGGCTCAGAAGTGGCAGCCCAGCAAGCGCCTGAGGTTGGAGGAACAGAGTTCAAAAGCAGTTGATACAGACATGATCATCTTACCATGTTTGGTGCGTAGATCTCCAGAAGAGAAGTAATTTTGAAATAATGAATTTAGTCATTAGATTAATTTCACTTTTGTTTAGCATCTTTAAATCTGAGGCTTTTTAACATCTGAAATAATTTGTAGCTTATGTCTTATTTCAAAAGGAATGAACCTTTGCAGCAAGAAGCAAGTAGCCTTCCTTGTAATTTCTTCCTTAATGAAATAGCGGAACTCAGTGCTTAGATCAGGATAGCAAAGTGTGATTGCATGCTATAATTTCCTCTACTTATACAAAAGCGATTCTGTCTAATTACAATAAATGTGTGCAGTAAGTTCTGCTGTTACAATAATTTCAGAAAAGCAAGGAAGCCATGAATTTGTCTTGCAAAGTAGAAAGGTAGTTAGAGTGAGAAGAGAAACTGAAGTTGAGGTTTTGCAATCAATGGCACAGCTGCACAGCTTTTTGCCTTTACTTCAAGTGTTTATTCCTAGCCATGGGGCGTCAGCAGCTCAGTTGTTTTATTTGCACAGAAGGCTGGACCAAGGGCTTCCTGATGTAATTAAATGTAGTTATGGAACAAAAATTCACGCATTACAACATGGAGATTGTTGCGTTTGGAAATACTCCAGACTCGACTGGACCAGGCCTTGAGGAACCTAATGTTGTTTTTAAGTTGCCTTGAATTCTGAGTGGGGATTTGGGCCAAATAATCTCCAAAGGTCCATCTCAGACTACCTCATTTGGTGAATCTGCTTTAGGGTCACAAACAGCATGGCACCATGTTGCTTTACCTCTCTGGTTTAGCTTAAACTAATACTTGGGGTTAGAATCAGTTCTAACTACAGTTTCTGTTGGTGAATGTAGAATTGGTGTTTAGACCAGCAGACTTAACTATAGATTGATACATTCAGTCTTCTCTGAGAAGTTCTGTCCCTCTATGTGCATGAAAGATCACAGCATGTGCTTTGTGATGCATCTGATTATCTGTAAGGACAAATTGACTTGTGAATCCAGCTTGCAATCTGATGGGTTAGTCAGTCAGATGTCTAAACACAGGAAAGCAAGTTGTTGAAAGACTGTTCTCACACATGCATCTCTTTTTTTTTCCTTTTCTTTTTTCTGCAGTCAAAGCCTGTGCTGTGTGATAAAGCAACAGAAGAAACCAATCCAGTGGCTCAGAAACTAATAACCAACACAGAGAGTGATCTGCAGCTTAGCTATGCCAAGCAGCGTCGCACTAAGAGCTCGATACTCTTGCACAAGGAGCTGGATTCCAGAAGCAAAAAGGCTGTCAGGGACTACCTGTATCGTGTGAATGAAGCAACTGCTGTTCTTTATGCCAGGCATGTGCTGGCATCGTTGTTAGCCGAGTGGCCGGATGACGTGGCAATAAATGAGGAAATCCTCGATCTCAGTGGCCCAGCCCATATGACATACATACTCGACATGCTTATGCAGCTAGAGGAAAAGCAGTTATGGGAAAAAGTAAGTGGATTGCACTCGTGTGTGAACAAATTCTGTGCCTGTGTGCCATGAACCTCTGGCTTACAAAAATACTTGCAGTTCTTTTTTAAGCTCGATTGAAGTTACAAAATTTAAATCAGTTTGGAAAAAGCAGTTAGAATTTGTCAGTGTCTTAGTATGCTGGTTTTGTTAACCAAAAATGAAAAAAACAGTTCCTTAGAGACAGCTAAGGATTATGAAATCTTTGTACTTTGGCAGGAGGGGATAGAACTTGCAGAGAAGCTGATAGAATAGGCAGTGCACTTTGAAAGCTGCTTTTTGTTAGATCTCAGTGTGTACATTGTAAATACCTGCCACTCGATTGATGAGATCTGAGCTGACCATTACAATGGTGGAAGAGAACTGGAATTATAAAAGACTGTTATATGAAAGTGTCAGCTCGGCGCTTCATGACAGTCAAAGCAAATCAAGTGCTGGCAATCTTCAAGGAAGGAATTAAAAATAAAACAGAAAGCAGAAGTATGCTGTGGTATAAACCCATAGTGTCCGTTCATCTGGAGTGCAGCCTGAGGCCCTCATCTCATAAAAAAAGATAGAGTGCAGCTGGAAGGGGTCTGCAGAAGAGTGACAGTGATTATTATAACTTCCGTATGAGGAACCAGCCGGTTTTCATGATCCTGGATCTTTGCCCCAGCTGGGAGGGAGGGAATAATAAGGAAGTCTGACACTCCTCTGTAGTTTTAAGACCATGAACAGCAAGGACGAGGCAGACAGCAACACTGCTGGCCCTCCCTGTAAGAAAACAAGGGAATGTCAAATTAATGTAGTAAGTGGTGGGTCCAAAGCAAACCAAAACCATCTGTTTCTTGACACGCTGCATCATTAATGTTGTTGCCGCAGGGTGTTTATACAGGTTCGAAAAATTGTAGGATGAACTGATGAAACACAAATCTGTTAAGACATGTTAAATACAACAGTGTATTAAGCCTTTGACTTAGGTGATTTTGCAAGTGTCAAGAGGCAAAGAGAGCATCAGGGAAATGTGCTAGTACTTTGTTTTTTTAATGCTCCTTTCCCCCAAGAAATCCCCTTCTGGCTGGTTTAGAGATAGGGCATTAGGCTGGTGGAGTCTGTGGTTTGAGCTAGTATGGCTGATCTTACAGCTTGTAGAAGGTGTTAGAAAATTGCAGGTGAAAAGATGCAATACGTTGCTATAACTACCTGTAAAGGGCCTTCAGCAACATGACTCTAGATTAAGGACTTTTGTGCCCTCCTGCAAAACAAGGAAAAGGCTTTCATCTGCCAACAGAGCTAATATTGTTCTGAAATTCTTATTTAGTGTGTCCTAGTAGACCGAATGGCATTTATTTGTATTTGTACAGATTTATAATGACATTTGTATCGAGCTCTTTTAAATGCTGCAGCCATTTAACGGATATGTGATCACTCCTTTTTATATAGGAACTTGTGCAATTTGAAGGCTGAAATATATTAGACGTTCTCTTCAAGTCAAAACCCGTAGATACAGAAGGTTAAGGTGTCTGTTTAATTTGCTAGCAAAGTTCTTCTGATTAAAATTATATTCCTTGTTTACAGCTTCAATTTCCTGTGAATTACTTTATGGATTCGCCTGTAGTCTAGCATCTGTGGGAAGAGATGTGGCTAATAACTCTCAAATTTATTTTTTTAATCACTTAAAATCTGAAAGGTCTGAAGCAGAGGACTGAATAAAATCCTCTGGGAGATAACACTTGCAAACAGTATTTGTGAGTTTGTCTTGTTGCTTCATAGCAACTTGATTTCTGTCTGCTGAAATGATCTGTGGCTGGAAGTAGCTCTTAGCCATCAACATATAAGTTTGCAAATGCTGTTTTGGCAGAAGATGATGTTTGTGGTGTGTCTTCTCTGCAGATTCTGCAGAAAGTGCTGCATGGATGCAGCGAGAGCATGCTAGGAACCATGGCGCTGACAGCTTGCCAGTTCATGGAGGAACCTGGAATGGCTGTCCAGATGCGTGAATCTAAACATCCTTATAATAACAACACTAATTTTGAGGTGAGTTATGCATCTCTCAGTGCAGTGGAAAATAGAGGAAGAAGGTAGTGAAGACTATTTGGAAAGTCTCACAGTTATTCCTGTCTAATCTCTGGGACTTTGGTGCTTGAAGCACCTGTCAGATATCCCATTCTGTCTTGCTTTTGAGAAGGGTGTTGCCAGGTGACTGAGGTCTTGCCCTGCAGAGAGAGGCTCAGAAGGGCACTTCAGTGCACTCCCGATTCAAACGTGTGACAAGTCTGCATCTTAAAAGGGTTTATTATGCACATATGTAAAGCTGACCATAACCTTAAATGGTTTCAGGGCCTCAATAAGCAAAAATGTCCTCTCTTTCCTACAGGAATGTGTTTCAATTGGCCTCTTAACTTTCTCATAGTGTTAGAGGAATGCTAGGAGCAAAGCGAATCCTTTTTGTGTATTTCTCATTTGAAACTAACTTCTCCCAAAACAAACTTTTTATTTTTTTCCTTGATATTGGTTGAAAGCATTTTTCTAAAGATGCACATGCAAATCAACTGTGGAAAACAGTTGCTGCTTCTGGGTGTAAATTCAGGATATTCTGGAATGGTGTCATCTCTCCCATGTCTCGTGGCAGGCAGAGACTGAAGATCTCAGAATGGACTCACAAATGGGATTAAAAAAGAATGGCTCTCTGTCTGCTGGTCTCCAGATTTTACGGTGTTTTGGGGATTTTTAACTTTTTCCGATCTTTGATTCTTTCACATTTTTATTTTGATGTGTTTGTGAAGCTTTAAGATCTGTCCTTGAGATCAATATCAGGAATTATCACAGTTTTCCAAAAAAGGAAAGTACTGTTAATAAATATCTTTTTGCACTCTTAATCTGTAATACAAACGAATAGGGCACACTTTGCCTTCGTTAAACCAGTTTGTAGTAAGACTAATGAGGTTTTTCTTCATGGAGACGCTGTAATACTTGTTATACCTCACTTATTTGTAGGGTGAAAGTTAAGTAGCTTCTGGTTAATACAGTACGACAGCCAACACACATCTGCTGTTTCCTTCTCAGGATAAAGTGCACATTCCTGGTGCTATCTACCTCTCCATCAAGTTTGACTCTCAGTGTAATACGGAAGAAGGTTGTGATGAGTTACTCATGTCCAGCAGCAGCGACTTCCAGCAGGATCGGCACAGCTTCAGCGGGTCTCCGCAGAAATGGACCGATTTTGAGCTGCCAGGTGAATATATAAAGTTTTAAAGCACAAATACATAGGGAATTGCTTTATCTGGGACTCTTGAGAGGAGCTCCTGAGAGGTGTTAAATGGTCATGTTTGAGATGCATGGAAAAACTCCTTTTTTTGTCCTAATCTGCTTGCTTTGACAGACTGCTCTGCTGTTTGTTCCTTGAAAGTGGGCTTATCTGCTCTTCTGGTACTTGACATATCTCATATTGCTTTACTTCTGACCTTTTCTTCCCCACCTCAGTCAAAGCAGCCACTTTGCTACTGGAAACAAATTTTGATCTTGATTTTCTTCCAACACAGCTCTAGCTCTGCAGGATATTCGCTTTCATTGTTTGTGTCTTGCCTTACTTTCCACAGGAAGCACATTTGTTTAAAAAGATAGGCTTATATCTTGTCTCTGTACTTCACCAGCACTCAGAGCAAATAAAGAAGAGGGTGCCAGTGCTTTGCCTCCAGCTGTTGCTACTGAGCACAGCTGAAAAAATTAGGGTTAGTCCCCTGACAATTCTACGCTGTGGTCTCTAAGCACATTTTTGATAATGCAGTAGCAAGTGCCAGTGATTCGAAGGACTTTATGAAGAAAGCATGTCAGCTCTCATGTATCTCATGCAAAGTTGTTTGAACCCACAGCACTTTATGATATTGCAAGAAAAGCTTTGACTTTGCCAACTGGCAATGGCCATAAATAGGCTTAGGAATGTCTTTAAGCAAAGCCGCTTGGGTTAGAAGGGGCTAGTTAGAAATCAAACATTTTTATAGATTTTTTTTTCTTTTTAAAGAAAATCTTGCTTTCCTCCCATTGCTCCTGAACAACTGGAGAGTTTTACCAAAAAAAACTAAGCTTTCAGGTCCAACTGAACCAAAACTCTGGATTGAGGTCTTGATTTCACTGATGCAGACCTTAGCTGAACTGGGCATTTGGAGGCTTCTGAGCTCTTAATTTGGTTGCAGACCTTTCCCCAGACCAGCTCTGTGGTTTTCCCAGATTTGTAGTTTTCTTTGTCACAAGCAAACGTGCTCAGAAATTTCCTGCCACTTGAAACTTTGAAAATTCTGCTTGACATGGAAAGCTACCATGCTTTTTCCGAGCGTGATGGGATTTTTCCTGGAACAGAAGGAAATCCTAAGTTTTTATGGTTCTAATATTATACAGCACAATAGATAAGAGGTTGTTTTTCTTTAGCATTACAACTAACTACCATGACCTCAGTTAGAAGAACTTCTTGAGCCTTCTCTGTCTTACTGTAAAATGGTCAAAACCTTTGAGAGTTCTTCCAGCTTTGATGACTAAGTTAAATAACTTTGTTCCCTCGAGTAGAAATCTCTATATTAACTTTCCAACATGTAAGAACAGTACCACTCTACTCTTGAAAAGTTTTACCTTTTTAATGGAGTATAAATTTTGCTGCCTGTGAAGAGGTTCTTTGCTCATAAATTATAATTGATCCATAATACAACTACGAAATCGAAGTTGAATGGCAAACAGTATAGAGGGTTTTTTTAAACTCCCCCTTGTTTTATAATTGACTCGAAACATAAGAGGCATTGTTCTCCACAAAATAATTTATATAGTGGAAGACAATCTGCATTTTGCATCAGCTCCCCATTTGTCATAATGTTCTGTGCATTCTGTAATTACCAAAAAAATAAAGGAAGGCCTCTCCTGAATGAGGAAATGTAGCTGTAATTTATTTTAATAGCAGGCATTTAATTTTAATTCTATTTCTGTCAGGGGGAAAAAAAAAAAAAAAAGGTTTTAATGTGGACTTTCTTCCTGTCCTTGTACACAGGTGATACACTCTATTACCGATTTACTTCTGATATGAGTAACACTGAATGGGGTTACAAGTTTACAGTGACAGCAGGTCATCTTGGAAGGTTTCAGACTGGTAAGCACAGTTCATAATGTAGCTGAAAGGGCTTTTTGAGGTTATTTTGCTGGAGTTTTGACAGACTGATGAATGCCACTTTTAACTTTTGCTTAAGAATATACTTTTCTTGGTAGTCTGGAAAGATGTGATTCATCTTCATTCAAACTAGGTTTTGACTGATGTCTCTTACTTGCTGTGACTTTATGCTAATACCAAACCTTTACAGAGGTTTGGAGATAACTATTATAGTAAGGTTATTTGCATTCAAAGACTCATTATATGACAATAATTGTATATCTGATTTAGCAAACACTATGAGATTGTGATAATTAGAAACAGAACTAATTTTAATTGCATTTTTAAAAGTGGTTATTCACTAAAATAGCCTCTTTCTGGTTACAAAATGAATCGATTTATAAATTTATTTAAAAGTTTACGTAGTTTTAACGAAGTGAGGCTGGTGGATGATTTGCAATCAGTGAAAGCCTACTGCTTATCACTTAATAATGAGAGTCTGTTTTTCATTCTCCTTATTTGGCTAAATTATAAAAGAAAAGTATTTGGGCAATGCTTAATATATAGAGTAGATCTATGGGTGTATGAGCAGAATGGTTTCCTACAAAAGTAACAGCTGACTGAATTCACTTCCAGGGTTTGAAATCCTCAAGCAGATGCTGTCTGAGGAAAGGGTAGTTCCTCACCTCCCACTGGCCAAAATTTGGGAATGGCAGGTGGGGGTCGCGTGCCGCCAGACCGGGCACCAGCGTTTGAAGGCAATCCACTTGCTCTTGAAGATAGTGCAATGCAGCGCCCAGAGGTAACTGTTCTGTGTTGCACCTCAAAGGCAAAGGGCAAGAAAAGACAGAGACTAACTTAATAGGCTGAAAGCAGAGTTAAAGAAGGTGTCTTTAATTTGCCTTTCAGATTTTATTCATAGTGTCTTGATAGCAGGAATTTGTAACAAAGTTTTGTTATTTTTTTTCCCAAAATATACATTTTCTCTTCTTTTGAAAAGATTCTACAAACTCAAACAATTATTATAAGGGGAAAAAAAAATCATCCCAAAACAAGGGTATGTCAAACAGATTTGAAATTGGTTTTCCTTTAAGCATGGATATATATACCAATATATGGTATTTCCAACTTCCCCTCATTTCTTCATCATAAAAGATTTGCTTTATCCTGTGGACAACAAATTTAATTGCTAAAAGATGAAGTCTCCATTGTGCCTACAATATTTCATATTTCTCTTGTGTTTATCTTATAACAATTTCTGAAATCAAGTTTCCATTTTTGATGGTGCTCGCTTAGCTCTATTTGTCATCGTCTCTTGTATGATAAGTGATGTTTGGATTAGCTTTCTTTTCTTCAAGACTAGAAAGGAAGCAGATTTGAATTTATGGCTTTATCTTATAACGATTTCTGAAAGCAAGTTCCCATTTTTGATGGTGCTCGCTTAGCTCTATTTGTCATCCTCTCTTGTATGTTAAGTGATGCTTGGATTAGCTTTCTTTTCTTCAAGACTAGAAAGGAGGCAGACTTGAATTTATTTGAAAAGCTATTTTATATATATTTATATATTATATATAAATATATGTATATCAAATATATATATATATATATATATATATATATATAAAAAATTGTTGTCTATCCACCCTACTCAAGGGTATCAGCCACCCTATATTACAGTTGAATATTGTAAAATTTCAAGCAGTGGAGCCAGAGCATTTAACCATGTGATGTGTATGTAGTTATTTTCAACTCCTCAATTCAGCAGGCCATTCAGGTTAGAAAAGTAGTTCAGACATGTTCATAGATGCAGGATTTTGTCCATAGTCCTCATGTCTGTGGGCTTCGCTGATTAAGAATTAGATTAATTATATGCCAAAATACTTGGTTGAATTTAAGTGTTAAAAAGTTTCTTTTGTTTCGTATTTCATGCATACAGCTAAGTGTCAACATTATGTGTTTGCACTCGTTTTGGTTTGCTGTTTAATCCCCCAAACAGGTGTAAGAACGTGGTTACTCACTGTTTTCATTGAAATGACCTTTTTTAGGGACTGTGACCTTACCTTGTTGAAGCCACTTTGGCAGCTTTTCACCCATATGGAAAACAACTTGTGTCATGATGCGACCAAGCCTGGTATCCTCCTTCCTCTTCATCGTGCACTTGCAGAACTCTTCTTTGTTACGGAAAACAGAGTTACTGTAAGCAATTACTGCATCTGCATCCCCCCTTTCTGCAGTGTTGGGAATGTTCTGTAGTTCAGGGTCAGGCTGCAGGTTTCTTTATCTTGGCCCAATTAACAGCTTTCTCTTGTGGAGAGCAGTAGCAGATTCTAGTAGAGGAACATATGGTTTCTATATCCCTTGTGGGGCTTTTAGTAATCATGACTCTTCCTCATTTATCTGAGACAATAGGCCCTACACCCGCCCTTTATTCTGAAAGGAATGTGGATTTAATAATTAACTGAAAGCTATTAACATGTGCTTCCCTTTGAACTGATTTTGAATGCTACATCTGAAACGGTTTGTAACCGTTGTGTCAGTAACTGACACGTGTGGTCCTGAACTAGGCTGAGGTCTAGGGGTCTAGTTGTCATTCTTGTACCTTTGTTCTTATGGACTGCTACAGTGAACAGCATTTGGATGTTCACTCATAGGGTGGTGCCTTTGTTAGAGACTCTGTTTTTCATTCAGTATTTTCTGGCTGCAGGAGCTTGGATCTCTACAGGAGTATTTGCTTGCCTTAAATACTGAAGACCATCTTCATCGCTGCACAGCACAGGTAATGACAAAAACACACTACCCCAGAGGTGTGTGTCCTGGCACACAGAAATGACCAGTGACTTCTGATTGCCCAGGGGACTTCTATAAGATAGATGTGAATGTATCTAGACTTTATGATACCATGATGGGCTTCTGAATTTTTCTGTGACTGAACTATGCACAAATGCTTTAATAGTGAGGCGATGTGCCACTAATGGACTGTTGGGAAGTGATAACCAACTCATTCTAATACAGTAGGTTTATCCAGGTGTATCTATTTTAACTGTTTTTACCTGTCAATTGCTGCAACGCGGTGCTGGGGTAGGGGGAAGGCTGCTCAGCAACTGAAAACCCAGTTGCCTTGCTGAAGCTGCCTGTATGCACCACAGTTACAGCCCTGTCAGAAGATAGAACTGTAGAACAGGCTGGTTATTTCTCCGTTTCTGTTTAAATTCATGATTTCTTTACGAGTTCAGAGTGGGGAGAGACTTTGACATGATTTTTTTCTTTCTCTCTTCTAGGCCCTGAAAAACATTGCTGCTATCAGCCTTGCCATTAACTATCCAAACAAATCAACAAGTTTCTGGAATGTTTAATACTGGCTTAGGCCAGAGTGCATGGGATAGAGTAGTTTGTCCATAGGAATCTTGGAACAAACATCTTAACTCCGTTCAGGAAAAGTTCCTTCAGCTTCAGTGTATGAGCACTCTGCAGCCTTCCTTCCTTCCACCTTGATGTAGAATTTGTAAAAGTAAAAGCGCACTTCAAAGAAAAAGCACATCTTGAAGTACTCACGCGTCGCCTACAGTTATGTATGCACATATTGTAGCATGTTAGAGTAAACAGAACAATATTTTTTTTATTCAAAGGAAGTAAACGAAAGAAGGTATCTGAAGTATGAGAATGGAAGGCCCCATGTTGGTATCATCTGCTCCTAAGGAAACTTGATTGATGGAACACGAGAGCTTTGAAAGTTTGCTGAACTTGGGGTGATGCCATCAGCAGAATCCATATGTCACTGGAAGTGAAGTAGGCAAGCCAGAGTCTGGTAGGCTGATGCAGAAATGGTCCATACTTGAATCCTGTCATGTTTCCTTTTGCTTTGAAGGCATGGAGAAGCCATGGAAAAGAACTTCAACTAAATATTATTAAACTACAGGTTGTAAAATAAATTCTGGGTGATTCACAGTTAAAGGATTCCAGTTTCAGAGCATCCTCATACAAGAGGTTAATGTTTCTCCCATTCTTTGATTGCCTACTTTTACCTTAATTGATCTTCAGTGTATTATTCTAAATAGTACATTATTCTCTACAGAAAGGGCAATGGCTAGCTTCTGTTCACAGAGCAGTGGTGATATGAAGAACTGAGAAACTTATATGTTTCTCAAAGATCACATTTTCACAAGTTTTTTTTTTTTTTTAATTCTTTGGTACTGGTGGGAATGTTGGACACCCTGACTCCCAGCAGTTAGGGTGCAAGTTAATGATTAATCTAGTCTATCTTACAGAGCAATAACTGCATTACTCTCAATGAACATGGAATGAATTGCAGACCTTCTATGTTGAAATAAATCGGCTTTCTTTCTGTCCAACTATGCTGTTTATTCCCTTTTCAAAGAACTAAAGAGAACGTAGAAGGATTTGGCAGGGGAAGCGGGGCTGTTTTGTATACTCTTACACAGTACGTACAACTGGTCTTGTCATGTATGAATTCGGAGAATAAGTTTTATGCTTAATTATTTTCTTTTTCCTTTTCGTTGCCTCTACATAAGAATGAAAATGCAACCAAAAACGAGTGGAGTCTTGGTAACTGAATGCAAACGATGTAAAGGCAGTGGCTGTGTTTGCAAGGGAATAAATTTGGCCTTTCTTGTCCCAAAGGCAAGTGGTGCCTAAATAACCTTGTGCAAGTAGGAGAGCTGCTTGCAGGGATGCCCCCGGGCGTGACGGTCTGTCCATCATCCGGGGCTGGAAATGCTGGAAGGGCGATGCCGTGTCCCTGGGAGAGGGAAGCCCGCAGTGGGCATGGCCTTGCTCTGCACGCTCCCTGGGGCTGCAGTCTGGGAAGCTGTGACTTGTGACTCCAGATGAGTGTAAAGCAATGCTGCTTCTCCAGGGGATGCGGTTCAATGAGAATATGATTGAAGCTTTTCAATGTGAAGACCAGGCAAAACTATGCTGAAACCACTGCCTTCAGCCTGAAACCTATGAAACCTATGAAACTATGCTGAAACCACTGCCTTCAGCAAACGAGTAACCCTTTTAGCAAACGAGAATGCCAGAATTCAGGAAAAAAAATATATTTTATGCTATTTATCTAAGACTGAGAGGAGGCAGAGAAACACTGCTGTGAAAACCCTCCTCCAGTACACTGCAAGCGAAGGTTAAAGCCCTCCCCCTTTCTGGAATAAGATCATGATGGGGAAGGAATTGTCAGAGTTGTGGCACGTCTTTTAACCCCTGGATCACTTTGTTCCCACCTCTGAGTAATGCAGTTGGGTTGGCAGTGTCGCTGCGAGGGTGGCTGAGGTCCCTGAGGACGTCCCGGCAGGGCGATGGGCAGCGGCGGCACCGCACGAGGCGCTCGCGGGTCCGTTTGGGAGCTGGACGGATGGGCCAGGCGGACGCTTGGAAGTTGCTCTTCTCGAGCGTTTTTTTCTTTTTTTCACATCAGGGATGAAAACTGTAAATAAACCATTCACAGAACTTAGCGTGGCTCTATCGTACTCACATTTTGCTTTTCTGTTGGACTGTCCCTTTGCTTAAATTGCTTCTTCATACGCAGAAGTATGAAGCTGCAAGGATGACGCAGTGGCCAGTGGTCCTTACCAGGCATAGCCCCTGCCAGCTGTACCAGCGTGCTGGCCCCGTGCCACGGTCATCCTGCCCTCAAGGGGCTCTTTAGGGACTTTGTCCACTACAAATTATTTCTACCCACTAGATGGAACTGAAGGACTGTGACCCGAGCTGACACTGCATCTCTTGCTGCCTTACAACTCAATCACTGGGGGCTTTTAACAGACCAGAAATGCTGATTTGGTTTTTTTTCTGATTATTTTAAAGAAAGGGGAAGAGATAGTAATAATGAATATTCACGATCAATCAGATTTTGAATATCTGGCAGCAGTTCCAAGTAGATGCAGATGATATTGTTGAATACTATAAAACTGTCTGGAAAAGAGGTATGCTGAAAAAAATGTGCCTAATATAAAAATAGTTATTTCCTGCCTGAATCACCTATGATGTGTTTAAGACAAACCATATTGTTCCTAATGATACATTTGACATGCTTTCATTAAACACTTAAAAGAAAAAAAAAAGTTTTATAATTTCTTTTCTTACGGGTTTACTACTTTGCAATTTTTATCAGTTGTTTAAAATATATCAAATCTTTCGATTTATTCCAGTTCAGTTCAACATGTAAAAAGAAAGCTAAAGATGTGGGTTAAATATGCAAATGAAGAGAAATATATTGTAAAAATTCTATAAAAAAAAAAAAGTACAACAAAGTGTCTGTTCTTGTTTTTTTTCCTCTCCTCACTGAATGTTAAATGCTCGAGTTTGCAGTGAGATTTAAGAGTTTTCTTACAAGCCTTTATTTGTCCATGACTGTAACTAAAGCTGCTTGTTCTCGTGTGGTTTATGTTTGGTGTTGTGTCACCCTTTCCAGGATGCCACCGGAGGCTTCTTTTAAAGCCCTGGCTTGCTCTTCAGGGCCTAGATTTGCTCATCTACATTTAAGAAACCTCACTTGTAAGAGACTGGGTCCCTTCGAAGAGTGACATTGGCCGCAGGAGTGTGGTGTCCAGCTTGGCTAGGGTAAGCATAGGAGGCTAGTTGGATCTTTCTGATGTGACGTTTCCAAAAGGTGTCACGATTTTTTGTACAATTCTTTGCAAATGGTGGGGTATCATCCATCTTTCTGCACCTCTTAAAAACCTGGAGTAACTGTCCGCTAATCTGCAGCAGTCTCCTGCTATAAAATCAGGCATGTTGGAGTAAAATGAAACCCGGTAATCCAATTCTGCATTTTCTTTCCCCTTCCTAATAATGAACATTGTGTTTCTTGCAAGAAAACTGAGTTGTGCTGCCTGCTCAGAAGTGAGCAGTGCCACATACCTTCCAAGGAAGCTACTGGACCGAACAGGAACTGTGCTTAGCTTGGTAGTTAGAAACAGAAATTTGCCCTGCCTCTGATTTTAAAGCATAGAAGCAATTTCTAATTCAAGCAAATTGGAGAAATCCACTGTGAATAAGGAAGGAATTAAGTAAGAGGCGAAGGAAATGAGATTAATGCTCATTCTTTCCATGACAGTCAGGTCAATTTAATCAGGTCCATTTTGCAATAATCTTTCCTGATTTTTACCTAAGGATTTTACCTAATAAAAAGCTGCTACTGAACTCAAAGCCAAGCTGCAGTATTGCAGCAGCACTCCTCTAAGTGGGTATGCAAGCTAAGAAGGAACAAAACAAAACCAAAACCTCATTCCTTCCAACCAGAAACGTCAACATGCATTCCTGACGAATAGATGGAAATCTCAGAGTTTTATAATTGTCCTCAGCAGTTACAGCTGAGTCTGTTTTGGATTTAGGGAACAGATTAAACGAAGTAGCAAACAGACAGGCTGCAATAAGGCAAGGTTGTGCAGTTTGCCAGGATGTGGGATTCCCCAGGAAGTGCTGGGAGAGCCCTCAAGGTCAGAAGCCCTTTCTTGCCATCGCTGGTACCGGCCCGGCCGTGTCCTGCAGCTCCTCCTGGCACAGACAGCAGGAGCTCGTCCTCACTTGGCCTTGACAAGCGTCTGGGAGTGCAGCTTTCAAACAGTTGTGTTAAATTAAGCAACTCTTTTTCTGGGTTCAGGGACTGTCTTGAAGACAGGGTAGTTTGTAGTCTGTTGGGGGGGCGGTTCTCCTGCTAATGCTTTTCTTGACAACTTTAATGTATTTTTTTAATCTGATTTCTTCCTTCCGTTCGCCATTTTACTATCTGACCACACATAAATATTTTGGTCAACATTGGTGACCCCTGTGATAGGAAGGCTCCAAAATGCATATGAACAGAGCCATTTACCAGGGCCTCAGCCCTGACTGGGCTTAGTTTAGACTAAATTAAACATGTAATTATGGAGTAATCTTAAGCATGAATAGTTAAGTGCATGCTTAAGTGTTTAAAAACAGACCTTAAACTAGTGTTGTTGCCTTGGAGCCTAAACAGAGCACACTTGCTACTAAGTACACAAATGGCATGGCTTGCTCCTGCATTCAGCAAAACCTGCAAAAGAGGAGAAAAAAAAAAAAAAAGGTAAATTCTTGAGTCAGGAGAAGTGTTGAGTCAGGAGACCTTTCGTCTCATCCGCCTGCTTAAGTCTAAGTCATGTCTGCCTTTCTTACCCTTCTCCTTTACATAAGCCACCCACCGCAAATTCGTTAATCAAGAATGTCAAGGGCTTTACAGAAATCCCCCCTGCCGTGGTTTTTATGTTCCTCTAAGTAGCCGGCTAAGCTCTTTTTCTCCCGCATGTTCGCACCATTCTATTGTTTTTTAATATATTTTTGCTTCTTCATGATGTGAGTGTTAATGTTTAGAGAGAAAAGAAGCGTGTTTCGTGCTGCCTGGAGTCAGGACTGGAGGCACTGCTGGGTTTTAGATGTTGGCCTTCACTATAGCTCAGCAACTCCGCGCGTCCTCACGCTGCTCTGCAGATCTGTCCCTTTCTCCATTGGTTTCCCAACCTCTAACTGTGCTAGGCCTGGTCTTTGGCACTTGATTTGTTGCTAGGGATGTCTCGGCCTCCTCCAAAATGATGCATTTTTGCCCCCTTCTCTTTTTTACCCCTGAGGCTCCTTCGTACCCTCTGGCAAGGGTGGGGGACACAGGGTGTCCTGGTGGGTGACCGTGGCCACCCTTTGTGGTGGGTTGGCTCTGCAGTGCCTGTGCCCGGCGCTTCCCAGCCCCTTTCTTCCAACATCCTCCTCCAGGCAGCGGGAACAGGGTGTCCTGCCGCAGCAGCTGCCGGCGCCTCTTCTCCAATGGCAAGGGCTTTTTCTGCTTCCAACACTGCTGGGGAGCTGCAACACCCCATTCTGCCATATTTCAGCCCAGAACGAGTGAGAAGTTGTGAAGAAGATGGGGAAAACAGGCTGGCGGAGGAAGGCCTGGGCAGGCGCGGGAGCCCGCAGGCTGCTCCGTCACCATGGCACCCTGGCCTACCGCACCTCAGTTTGTTTTTCCAGTTTGTTTTTCCTCTGGAGGTTCTGTCCCCAAACTCGCTGCACTGCTGCTGCTCGGGCACTGCTGGCGGCTCCCAGATGGTCTCATCCATCCGTCCATCTCTGGCTGAGTTCACCCACGGGTTTCTCCTCCCAGCTGCTCCAAAGGAGCAGGATCCCATCAGGAAGCGCCGGCAGCTCTCTCCAGAGGCCACACAGTTCTGCAGGCCTTGGGATTCCCAGCTTTGGCTCCCCATTTGCCAAAAATCCGTCAGCTGGCTACAAGCTCCTCAGCCCAACCTGCCTCTCTATCCCGCACGGATATTGCTTCTATCTATCGTCCAGCTGCTTTGCAGCCACTCCTGAATATTTATTAAGCCTAAAATTGTCATTTTGATGACTGGGATATATTATGTGCATGAAGTGTGCATTGCCATCATGGAAAAAAAAATAAATAACTAAAAAAACAGTCCTTGAACGACTTCCAGGAAGCAAGCGCGGGGTTGGCGCTCCGGCCATGCCGCTGGGCTCCTGCTCCTGATAATGGTTTCCTAAATTAAAAAGGCCAAAGGGACCGTTGGGGTCTGTCAGGCTGATCCCAATGCTGAGGAACATCAGCCGCCAACTCACCCTGGGGTAGGTTGTATCCTGGGAGAAAAACATCCAGGCTTGATAGTTAAGATTTCCAGCCATGGAAAATTCGCAACAGCCGCAGGGCGCCCGAGCCAGGAGTTAATTGGCGGAACTGCTTGGAAAAGCTTCCCCTGTGCGCTTTTCCATTGGAAAATCCAAAAGCTTTCTAAAACTGTTGATTTCTCATAAAAACTAAAGAAAACATGCTGGCGGGGGGGAAACGAGGCCGAGGGAGGATCTTGACAGTGTTGGAGCAGCGCTTTTCCCTCTGACAGAGCAAATATTTACATTTTTCATTTGAAAGTTACTCTTGCTTTGAAATACTGTTTTTTTTTTTTTTTTTTTACATTGCACTGCGCTACCGCACTTTGAAAAGCCACAAAGAAAACAGGGATTTTGCAGGAATATAACATTTACAGCCAAAGTCGAATGTCGTTTTCCCAGGGTTTTCCCTGAAAACATTGACATTTCAGGGGCTTTTCCAAGTCAGTGCCATCTCCAGTCCTCATTTGTCCAGTTATATCACAAGATTGCTTAATAACAATTCCTGAAGGGTTAATAAATGCTTTCATAATGGCTTCCTTGGCTCTCGGGGTCCATCAGGCAATCATTCCGCTTCTTCCTCGGCAGCGTGGCCATCTGCAGCACTTCCTACTGCCGTGATGGAAAGCACCCGGAACATATGCTGCTTTTGAGCGGGCTTGCGATTTACTGAATAATTTCCAATTCATCAATAAATGAAAGCTGCAGGTAGGACTCATAGATCATGGAAGAACTATCATTTAAAAAGACAGCAACTTCCTAACTGCACGCTTTGATGCAGAAGCATAAATCGAACAGGGCGCAGACAGGGAGAGCGTGTTTTCCCCCTATCCAGTTCATTTATGTTCTTTCAAGGTGTGTGAATAGCGGCAATTATTTTTCCTCTATTGGAGAGGATGGAGTTTGGCAGTAAATGATGGATTTGGGTAATTAGTGCTGGGAACATAATGGCAGTGGTCGGGCCAAGCCATCACTGCACCATCCACGGCGCTGGGAACGCGCTTGGCCATTTAGTGTGGGTGGAAGGTGATGACTGGGGAAATCCCCACTGCGGGCCTGGAGAAGGCTCTTAATTATCCAGGTTAATAAGAAAAACACTCGTGTGGCGTTGGGGCCTGCAACAGTTTCAGTGGTGGAAAATCGAGGTCCCTGGTGCGCGTGTGTGCAAGGGGAGCGCGCGGCGCCCCGAGCAACGCACTTGTTCGGCAGCGCCGCTGGGAAGGGAGCCGGGCGGCCCGCGAGCTGCCCGCTTCCTGCGGAAACCTCCATGCCTGTTTGGGAGGTGGAAACCTCCGTGCCTATTTTTGAGGTAGCACCAAGGGCTGGCCAGGGACAAGGACGCCTGAACACCAGGGATGGCCTTTGGGGAGGCCACGTCGGCTCTCGCGGGGCCTGGTGGGTGCCAAGCAAGATGCAGTGACCAGGCAGCCTCCCAGCCCACACTACTGATGCGAAGAGCCCTGGAAGAGCAGGTGCTGCTCCATGTAGTGCATTTAAGGCAGTGGGAGACTCATCAGAGCCTTTAAATGCATGCAGCTGGGTCAGAGATGTGCTGGGGGTTAAGTTCTGCTTGGGAGGGATGGGGAGAGGGTAAATTTTCCTTCAGAAGCAGCTGCAGTGGCTGACCCTGAGCCCTGTTGCCAGGTCCTGCTCCAGGCCCTTGGCTGCTGGTGAGTTGTCCATCCAGGAGAGCCGGATCCCATTCAGTTCCATGGTGCATTTTTTGGAGGACTCTGGTGCTGTGTCTGCTCTGACCCCTGGACAGCGAGACCCTGATGCTCCCTGGTTTGGGCACCGCCTGGGGCTGCATGAGGAGCCGTCACAGCCGCCCCATGGCGGCTGCTTCTCCTCTCCCTGCCGCATCCCCACAGTTGAGCACTTCCTTCCTCCCATCCCGTTTTCCCTGTGACACTTCTCTCCTCCGGGTGTCTCCTGTCCCAGCAGCTGTTTTGTAGCACCAGCTATTTTGACTACTCAGTTAACTATTTATCCAGATGGAGCGGGGCTGTTGTTGCGCACCGGCTATGTTTTTTCCATATACAAATCCTCGGCCAAGGCAATGGGGACCAGGCCCGGCCAGCCCTGCGCACCGTCACCGGTGCTGGACGTGCTTGCGTTGGCTCCCGGCCGGCCGCCACGTGCCCCACGCCGCCTTTCCCCTCGCCTTCCTTATCTCAAATATGGCATCTTGGCTTGGCTGCCCCTCATCCCACTGCTCCTTACCCTGGCCCCGCCGCCAGGAACTGCAAAGCATGTTTTTTTTTTTTTTTTTCCTTTTCCCAGCACTTTGTTTAAATCAAATGCAAATGTCCCGGAGCGCTTTGCAAAGCAGACCATGGCAGGTGCCAATTGCCAGGGTTGCCATTTGCCACTCTGGGTGCCAGGACAGAGGATTCACCCAAAGCCGGACACTGCGTCGCTGCCTATGGGGGCAGCAGCATTTGCATTGAAAATCCCAACTTTGTCATGCAAAAGGAGCGCGGGGTGGCACACGAGGTAGCGCCCCGTGGTTTAATGTCACCACCTAAATATTTCCCTGTGGCGTCGCCCTCCACAGTGCAGGGAAGTGGAACCCCGTGAGTTTTCCCTCTGCTCTGAGCACAGCTTGGTCGCCTCGGGATTTGTTCCGCCGGGGCTGCGCGGGGAGACGCTGCTCTCCGCCCACGGGGCTTTTCCTCCTTTGACTTTATTCTGCTGCCGCCGCGTTGGCAGCGGGGGGAAGTTGGCAGCGCTGCCCAGCATTGTGCGCGGCTCGCGCGGCCCCCCGGGGCCGGCCCCCCCTCCCCGCCCCCCCTCTCGGC
>NW_010585334.1:320839-346058 GCF_000705375.1 Tinamus guttatus
TTTGCTCTGCGAGGGTGCAGCAAAGGCCCTCCAGCGATTTCTGCTTTGCAAAGGTCCTTCCTTTCGGGAAGCTTTGCTTGGCAGCTCCTTCTTCATGAGCACCCCTTAAAGCCTCGAGCGCTTCCTAGCAAGACCAAGGAGAGCAGCACCGTGCAAAGCCCGTTACCTGGCTCCAGTGTTAGCACTTATCCCAGCATGTGTTTTGCTAGGTGCAATGGCAAAAACACTTTTTTATTGTTTCCTGGACAGCTTATAGCCATGTGCATATGTAGCTATAGGTGAGTGTGTGCGTTGCAGCTTGCGTACTAGAACAGCGAGGCCGTGCTGAGCTCCTGGCTCACCAGCCGAGGCGACGCTTGCGCCCCCCGACCGAGAAATGAAATAAAAATAAACTCCATTTCGTGCTGAAATGATTGAGATGCCGGTAAAGAGAGGAAAAGCAGCATTTTCTGACTCATCTAACTCTGCTCTCTGTTCCTCTGTGCATCGCCCACCTTTTCCACCCCCGAAACACACGCTTAACAGTCTGATTCATAAACATTCTACGGTTTTCTTTTTTCTTCTTTCTTTCCTTTTTATTTTTCCTTCTCCTCCTCAAAATTCCTTCGCTTAGGAGAAATGCTGATGTGGTTAAAATGATGTGAGCATCTTTGAATTTGTGCAAAGACCAAGCACGGTTTCTTTCAAACCTGGGGAAGAAAATGCAGGTTTTTAACCCTTATTCCTGAGTTGAACCTGAGGGACCAATGTTTTCCGAGATGCAGATGATTCTGGAGGGACCTGGTGCAACACTGAAAAATACCCAGCAAAGCCCCAAACCACTGTCCTCCCACCATAACTTATTATTGTTTGTGTGATTTTGGGGTGTTTTTTTTTTATCCATGTTGTCACTCTGGGTCTGTTTTTATATCGTAGCATCACTAGTGCAGCAGGGAGAAGGTGTAACAGCAAATTACTTTGGGAAAAACAAACCCCACGCTCTGCAGCTCGCCGCTGCGCTGCTGCTGGTGTGGCGAAGCAGGTAGCAGAGCTGGGGCCAGGGTAGAGAAGCAACAGAGAAAACGGTGGTTGCTCGAGTATTTCCATGACGTGAGCGTGTGTGAGAGACTCCTCAGAGGCCGTTTCATTCTCTAGTTTTAACCCGTTAAAGGCTGAAGTCCCTCATTTTCCCGTGTTTTGGGGCACTCCCATAGCAGGTCTCTGGCATTTTTCACCCTCTCGTGCCAACATTTACAAGCTCCTTCCAGTACAAGGTCTTTTCCTGAAGGAGGATCTGATAAGTAAATAAATGAGGATATAAAAGATGCCTCTGACTGAGCAGGAGCTGGCAGATCTGGGCCGCTTCCTGGGAATTCAGTGGCCACGGGAGCATCCCTGAGCTCTCCGTGGCTTTGCAGCGCACTCGAGGCCAGCAGCACGATGCTGCAGGCAGGAAACCCTCCCTGCGTTCCTGTCGCGGGTGTTTTTGCGTCTGGTGTTTCCTGGTATTTAGTGGCTATATATATAAACATATACTTTAATCCAGCGCTAAGGGGGAAGCCAGGGAAGGGCTGTTGAAAAGAGTTAATGCAGAACGGAATAGAGCTGCCTGGAAAGGCGAGTGTGGTTTTGTCTGGTGTTTATGAAAGCGCTGTAGCGACCAGAGAAGATCCTGTTAATGCAGAAACCCTTGGACCACCTCTTCATCCTCCAGCAGATTATTGCCCCTTGCAGCCTCCATGCATCATTGTGGTGCTGGGGTCTCCCCTCCTCTTTCATCTTAATTATTTATCTAATTTCTAGGAACAATCCAGGGACTCTCCAGCTCCCCACGGCCAAACCCGTGGATTGGGTGCCACAGCTGGGGGCTTTGTGTGGGGAAAAGCCCTTTGGTCACATTGTCAGTCTCGGCCTACCCTGTCTCCCCTGAGCAGCTCTGCGTGCTTGGATGTTTTTCTTTCTTTTTTTCTGGGGTGAAAACATTTTTTCTGGTGTTTGTTGCTGATAAAAATCAGTTGTTTTGCTGGGAGGGGTGCGTAGGCGGGGGAGACTCTCTCTTCTACTTCCTTCGCTCCAGGCGATGAAAGCAGAGGCTTGAGGAGGAACTGAACTTGCTGCAAGGTTTTTGGGTCCCTGGGGGGTGGCAGCAGCCGCGGTCCCTCTGCAGCACGTGCTTTCCAAACTGGCAGCCTTTGCGTGCCTCGCTCTTCATTTTGCTCCCTTGTGCAACCTCCAAGTCAGCAGAGGATCTAAAAGAACTAAAATGAGGTGCAGAGGGAGGAAAAAAACACCCCAAACACCCAAACTTTGGCCAATTCATGATGGGCTCTTTCACTTTAGGAGAACTCGACTGCAGAAAGCCCCGCACAGGTGGTTTGAAGATGTGGTGAGGAGGCCATGGGGTTGTCCTGCAGGGCAGCACATGGACCCACCATCCTCCTTCCTGCAGGAATTCCACAGTTACTCCTCGCAGGTGGAAGGTTTTCTTGGCTGCTGTTGAATGCTCGGGAGCTCCAGGACCTTCTTCCCTCCTGCAGCTCAATGTGAACCTCAACACCAGGGCAAGGTGGTGGACTTCAGGGTTTAAAGGCAAGGTGATGGGCTTCAGGGTTTAAAGAAGGGACTAGAGGTAATGGCCACAAAATGAAGCACCGAAAGTTCCACAGGAACTTAAGGAAAAATTTCTTCACAGTGAGGGTGACAGAGCACTGGAACAGGCTGCCCAGAGAGGTTGTGGAGTCTCCTTCTCTGGAGATCTTCAAAACCTGCTTGAATGCAGTCCTGTGCCACGTGCTCTAGGTGACCCTGCGTGTGCAGGGGGGTTGGACTAGATGATCTCTAGAGGTCCCTTTCAACCCTAAGCATTCTATGATTCTATGAAGGGGCTTGGAGATGGATGGTGCTGTTTCTTGGGGTGAGGCTGAAGGAGAGAGAGTGCAGGGCATGGTGCCAAGCCAGCTTCCATGTTATTTTGGGGCTCCTGTTTTTTTAATAAAAACCTCGTTCAAACTCTCCTTCCTTTTTTCACTTTTTCACCCAGAGTTCCCACCTTCCTCTTGACAAGGGCTGATCTGAAAGTGTGATCACTAAGGCAGATGGAGGTTTTGAGTGCTCTGTGGCTCCACGCTTTTCTGATTGGTTAATACCCCCTTCCCCTACACCATATATCCAAGCTCCAAAGCAGCTCCCAGTGTCCAGGGGTGGATGTGCGTTTTCACCTGGACACACAAGGTGTGGATTTAAAATTGCTCTTTTAGTTGCTTTCCTTACCTTGCTCCTCCTGTTTTTTTGAGGGGGGAGATCACCACACATGAGACGGATTGCTGAGATATTACGGAAAACTCAATTTCTTGGGTGTTGGCAAGGGCAAAAGGCAAAGCAAAAGGGGGAAAACCAAAGTGCTTGTGTTAACGTGCTCTGCTCGCCTGCGTTTGCTAAAGATTCCAAGCCCATTTTGCCCCCAGATGTGGTACTGGGACATTGGGAATCATGCAAGAGGATTTGGTTGGTTCAGCATTGGAGCAGCGGCTGTTGGTGATGGGGCACGGGTGTATATGTATGTATACCTATGTGTATATACATACATATATATATATATACACTTATCCTCCCCAGCGCAGCTAATGGGCAGGCGAGCGGCCCCAGTGGCGCTGGGCTTTTCAAGACCCCTCCACGCCTGCAGCTTGTTTTGTTTCCTAAACTCCTCAACGTGCTGCCAGGAAAATGGACTTGCTGCAGGCGACCTCCTTGCAGTGCGTCTGTCTGTCCATCTCACCGGCGTGTTCCGCAGGTGTGAGGGGAAATGGATTTCGAGTGCAATGTGCAGAACATCAGATTTCTTGAAATGAAAAGGGAGTTTTGGGCTGATATCAGCACCCAGAAGTGCCCTGCTCTGGGTCTCCCCATTGCAACTGAGGGAGAGGGTGTTTCTTTAAAAACCTAGCTTAAAATATAAAAAATCACCCGCGTAAGCTTATTTTATTCAAGCTCCTGTGGGTTTTACTTGTTTTCCAAAACCTGTTACTATTTAAATGTCATTTTTTTAGCTTTTCCACCCAGGAGATTCAGTGGGAAATTCTTTCCACTGAGTTGGTCCGGGGCAGAACAAAACCCGTCTTTGAGGTTGTGTGCGCAGCGGGCGCCGGGGCTTCTCCTCGCCCGCACGCTCGCCCTCCTGCTCCCAAAATAAGCTGCTGAAACTCACTGGCCACAGGAGCGGCTGGTGCCGCCCTCCCAAGGAGGGAACGTGGGAGCCAGCGCCAGCGGCGGGGAGGGAGCCCGGCCGCAGCCGCTGGGAATTGCCGGGGATTCCCTGTGGCTGCTGCAGAGGGAGGGAGAGGCTGTCAGGAGAGTGAAGCCCAGCGGGACTCGGGTAACACTGTCAGCTAGGAAGGCCTGAGCACACTCCTGATGCGCAATCCCGGCACGGAGGAATGCTCCCAGCCAAGGAGGGTGATTTTTTCCTGTTTTTAACCCAATTCCCCTGTGTGATGTTGGAAGGGCTTTATACTTCCGAGCCTGTGAGTGTGACTCGCAGCTGGCCCTAGGCAGGAACTTCTGCCCTTTTGCAGCCTTAAAATAATGATAAACTGCAGGCAGATTAGTGCTGGGAAAGCAGGTTGCAGCCTTGGGGGTGTTTGGTGGCAGCTGCACTGAGCCCCATGGCTGAACTCGCCTGGCTTTTCCTATTGTGCTCCGGTTCCTGCACTGGAGCTGCCCCATGCAGAGGCTGCAGACACTGTGCTGCGGTTTGGGGCTGGGAGGCTGCTGAGGTAACGAAGGAACATTTTGATGGGGGGACAGCGGCTAGCGGGGGCTTTCAGACCTTGCTGCGCAGAATAAAGGTGGCCCCGGCCTGGGGCCTCTGCCCTCCCTGGCTCTCTGTGCTCTTACCGAAACCAGACACGATGTCCTCGCTCGCAGTGAGACGCAGTGTTCTCTGTACTGTTTGGCTGGAGGTGACGGCACTTTATCCTTTGGCACGTGGTAACTTGGATTTTCTTTTTTTCCCGAGGGTGAGCGAGGGGTCCCGGGGACGGACCCGGATTTGCGTGATTCTTCCCTGGCATCCGGCAACCTACTGGGGATAAACTTGGTTTCTGCTCCCTGAGCCGGTCAAGATAAGGTTATCTCGTGCAGAAGGGAGTGTGCAAGCGGGGCAACTTTCCCCTTCCTTGCGAGCGGTGGCCGGTGTTATCTGCACCCTCGGGGTGATGGAGTGAGTTAAACATGAGCATTTTTAGAAGAGCAGTGTGAAATCAGGGCACGCACTCGTGTTCAGGTTCTCCTATGGCTTTTGCTAATGACTGGCGCTTGGGGCCATCCCAATCCACTGTCTCCTTCCCACGGAATTCCCTGTCCCGGGACGCACTTGGGGCTGTGGGAGCCACATTGCTGCGGGGAGCACTGCCACCCGCACCGGCAAGTGAGCAGGGTGCTGCGCCGCAAGCTGCCCGCGCTCTTGGGCGTGCTCCAGAGAGGCAGCTGGAGCATTTTGCCGTGAGACGTCACCTGGGAAGCGTCTCTGCCAAGGGGCTGCATTAATAAATACACAACGAGGTGTTTGAATAAATCTCCTTTACCCTTTAGGAATGTGGTGAGGGGCCAAGCTCGCTCTGTGCCAGTCCGGGACCCCCGCATGTCCCAACTCGCTCCGGCGGGACTCTCCGAAGCCCCAAGGAGCCACGGCCGACACTGAAGCTTGGCGCACATGGGCTGCTCCCTGCGATGGGTTTCTTTCCCACCCGGCGGTGGGAAACGCCGCCTAAAATAACAGTTTATTCTGCACAGTTTATCCTGACGGCCTGGGAGAGAGATCCCAGAGCAGCAGGATCTCTACAGATTCCTGCTCCGTGTCATGCCAGGGAGGCTGCTGTCCCCACCAGAGATATTTTGGGTTTCTGCTTGCTCTTCTTTCTGCTTTTTTGGGCCTTTTTTTTCCCTTCCCGGAGGCGGCAGAGGCCTTTGTTTTAGCGGTGTGTTTCCCCTCCCTGCCGAAGCCGGAATGGAAGGGAAGGGGGCTTTTTTACGGAAGGCGGCTCCAAGGAAGCAGAGCGGGGGAGTTTGTGTGGCTGCTCCTCAGCGCCCAAATTGGCTGAGGGGCCGGGGCTCTGCTCACTCCATGCATTGAGAGCTTCCATTCTCAGCTGTGCTGCAGGGAGCAGTGTTGCTCCCTTAACCCCTAGGTTATTGCTCCCTTACCCATTGCAGGAGACGACCCTGTTTGTAATTACAAAAATGGCTTATTATTAGTTATTATTATTATTGCTTGTGTCTTATGGCAGTATCTTGGAGCTTGGACCTGGAGCAGGATCTCTTTTAAGCTCTGAGCTGCCCAACAACCCTGAAAAGGGGTTAATTTGGGTGCTGGCCCATAAGTCTCCCCTTTAGTCAACGGGGGAAACGTTGCACTTGGCTGCTCGATGCGTTTCCTCTGTTAGGCAGAGCCACGGGACACGCCGTGGTGCGAAAGCTGCACGCTCCCGTGCACTTGCACCGCTTTCAAACCCAACTGCTCAAACAAGTTCACTTTCTGGGGCTGGATGCATTTACTGGTCTTCTTCCAAAGCACTAATTTATCTCTTTTTTTTTTTTTTTCCTTCTCCCCTTTTTGCTCTTTGGACATGGCTGAAACCCCCTCAGAGCTCCCTGCAGAGGAAGGTAAGTCCATGCAGTTGGCCAGCTCCCTCCTTGGAGGACACTGGTGGCCGATGCGGACAACAACATTGCTGGCGGGAGGTGGAGCGTTTGCTGGTGTTTTTGCCTTAATCTCAGCTCTGTGGAGATTGCTAGGCCTGGAGCAGCGTGTTCCTGTGAAGGAAGAAGGCCAGGTGGTACCGGCTGCGAGTAGGAACATGGAGGACTTGATCTCTCCAGTAGAAACAGATTTAGAAAAAACAGACCAACGCCAGAAAGGAAAAGAGGTTTACTATTTGAAGGAAAAATCCCTCACTGCTTTGAGCTGAGCTGGCGACGAGAGCTGATTCAGGACATGAGTGCTCATGTTCGTGTGCTTTAATGCTGGCCCACAATCCTGAATCTCCTCGTTCTTGTCTGCGGGCAGCTCCACTGCAGGTGCAGGATGGGGTCCCACTGGCGGCCCAAGGGGTCTAAGTTGCCTGCTTTGCAGTTTGTGAGCTCTCACGTGCTGGGCTTTGTTTGTTTTCTCGCCAGGAAAGTCCCTGTGGGAGCTGGTGCTGGAGCAGTTTGAAG
The DNA here is from genome assembly GCF_000705375.1 of Tinamus guttatus. Next base: position 328,031 of record NW_010585334.1, read on the forward strand.
ATCTCCTCGTCCGCATCCTTCTGGTGGCAGCTTTCCTCTCGTTTGTGAGTACTGCGGCACTGCCGCAGAAACACCAGCCCGCGCAGGAGGGCTCATGCAGGGGGACGGGCACCTTTTGGGGCACTTCCCAATCCATGTGACATGGGAGCTGATGCTGCGCCACGCGAGTAGGCTCACGGCACCCATGGCAGCCAAAGGAGGGATGGGCTGTGAGATCCTTCCTTCTCCTCCTCTTTCTCCCAGCGGCCAACTTGGATGCTGGTTGGGAAGTGTGGTGAGGCAAGGAGGGAGGAGCAGGCTTGGGTCCCACAGCACCCAGCCAGGAGGTGGTTGAGACTGTGGCCTAAAAGATGCTGTGTCCAAATGAAGCAGGGGATTTTTAGAAGCACCAAGAAAATAGACTTTAATTTCTGTGATTTGTTTGTTACTAAACCAAAAAAACATCCAAGGAATCTAAGTGTTGGGTGAAGGAGGTGTACGAACACTGGCGTGGTTGCGCAGGGTATTGTACAGTATCATGGTATCGTGCTTTTGATATTAGATTGAGGGATGTTCAGTAATGTTGATCCATCTGAAAGTGATATCCCAGCCCTTCCTGGGCTTCTTTCTGTCTTCTCAACACTGTACTGGAGACGGGCAGGAAAAAGCTTAAGGGCAGTGTCAGATGAGCCCTGGAAATATATTCAAAGCTAATTCCAATAAATTGAATTTAATTACAAGAGCAAGAGTCATCTGCATACCCTGAAACTTTGCCATTTTGGGATTCTTTCCCTGCAATTTAATGACAGTTTGGCAGATGCAAATCCTTTGATTCAAATAAGCCAGGCTAAAAAATTCATGTCAAGCTGTTGAGAAAGTCACAGCTGGATAGTTCTGTCACGTTCTCGGTCTTGTTGGGTTCCTGTGCCCATCCACTTGTTCAGCTTGTAGGGTCCTGCTCTACTCTGAGCCCTAATGATGCAGAAGAAATGGACTGGGAGAGATCTGGAGATGGCTTCCAGTGCCAAAGAAGGATCTGCTCTACCCACATCGTTTCTGGCTTAATGTCTTTCTTAGCTGCTGTTAAAGGTCTCCAATGACAGTCTCCAGATGGTTCAGATCCTTCACTAACCTCACAGTTCACAGCATTTACATAATTTTTGCCTGACTTTTCCTTGTTGTGGGTTCAAGCCTGTGTCTGCTAGTCTGATCAGACACAGGCACAAAAATGAGGTCATTTGTTTCCACTTTCCAGCATACCTTTATGTCCTGAAAGCTGCTATCAGGAGCTACTATCGTATTGGTCTGGTACTGGCTTTGTTTCTGGTAGCTCTTACAGATGGAGAGGTGCATGAGCAAAAGGCCAGCAGCTGGTCCAGCCTGTGGGCACTGCGTGGTGCTCTGCCAGTGGGCTGTCCCATGCCGCAGTGCACAGATTTTCATCAACGCGGATTCATATGTGTAGGGGTAGAAGGAACCATTTTGATCATCTCGTGCAGCTTCCTACATGTATCAACATTAGGGTTTCCCTGAATCATTTTTTTTTTCTTGCAGCCCCATCGTAGTGGGTGAGCTTAGAACATATGTTTCAGAAAACATCTAGTCTGTAAAAATAGACTGAGATATGGAGCCCACTGCAGTCTTTGCAAAGTTGTTGCCGTACGTAGCTGTTTTCACAGCTAAACTTGTGCCTTGTCTTGAGTTGGAATTTGTCCTGTTTCCCCTTCATCCCTTGCAGGGGACGTGGAACATTGTGGATCGAGCACCCTGGTTGTAGGTCCTGGACCTCCCAGCATCAGCTTCTGAGTGCTCCTAAAGAAGGAAAAAGAAGTCCCTGCTCCCAAGCATTCATCTTAAATGTGCAAAATCCAGAAATTCTCATCTGTGGGGCAGCAGAGAAAGTCTGTGACCAATAGAAATTTTGTAAGATTGGGAAAATACAATGTGAAAGAGGAGCATAGAAGAGAGCAAGTGTTGCTTGCCTCTAAATACTGTATATTCTCCACTCCACTACTCGGAAGTCTGACCTCTTTTATCTCACCAGTTCCAGGAACCTGCGTGGTTACGCAGAGCTGGCGCAGGGGTGAATCAGTACAAGTGTTTGTTTGAGCAGGAATGTGCACTCGTGTTCTGCAAAGGGCGTGGAGCAAGAACAAGCTGGACAAGGTGCATGTGTGCAGTGTGGCAGGGTGTCCCCTGCAGAAACCTCACGTGTGAAGTGAGAGGATGCGGGGGTGGATGAGACAGAGCTGCAGGGGATGTGTCTTTGGGGCTCACTTCAGAGCAGCCACTGATTTAGAATCTAAAGAGCCTATGTACAAGCCCTTTCTCCAGTTTTAATTATAATTTATTTTCTGTGCCATCTTTCATCAGGTAAAATGTGTCTTGTGCATTGACTTGCATGGATGGATAAAACAAAAAGGGAAACTTAGCTGCTCCATATTTTTCCTTTGGAAATCTTGGAAAGAAATAAGTTGCAGCATGAGAAATTCCAAAGATCTGTGTTCAGCATCTCTCTCTGCCCCTCCGTGTAGCTCAGTAGACAAAAAGCTGTTGGTGAGAGGCAGAGCACAAAAGGAGCTGCAGGCTTGTTTCTGAGCCAGAGCCAGTGTGCTTGGGGCAGTGGTGGAGCCCTGAGTTCCAGGTAAATGTGGGGGGGTCATGAGAGATGAGGGGGGCTCCTATACAAAAGCTAACTCAAAAATTCCATGTGCTATATTCATCTGTGGTTGGATCTACCAGCAGGGATGGGCACAAGGCTAAATCATACATCTCTGCCTACTGAGGAAAAAAGTCTGGAAGTGTTTCCCAAACCCTTGTGGTTTCCCTGCTTGGAAATAAAGTCTCTCTCTTGATGGGTTAAAGTCTGGGCTTTGCTAAGCCCTTTCATTGCTGCACAGAGGCAGTCAGATTTCAGATTAGAAGTGGAAATCCAATATGTTGTTTAATTTTCTTCCTCTGGCTGAGCTGGAATCGCAGCATTTTGCCCTGCTGCGTGGGAGGTGCCTCCTGCCTGCTGTTTGCCGAGCCTGCTCCGTTCGAGTGCCCATGGGGACACGGATGTGAGCTGCAGGAGCCCTCGGAGGTGCCGGGCAGAGCCCAGCTTCTCCCCACGGGGCATGCTCAGGAATTTCGGGATATGGCTGGGTGCAATGTGGGCAATGCAAGCAAGACAAACATTTGCTTACAAACTGCCTGCAGAAAATGCAAGAGTGCCTTTGGGTAGGGTCAGCGAGAGCTGTTTGGGGGTGGATTTTCCTTGTGTTTAGCATGTCACGAAGCCTTGCCGGGGCTGCCCTGGCATCGGGAGCTCCCGGGATGCTGCATTACGATGTGGGTTGTCCCTGAAAGGTCCAGCTTTTCCTGCACTTAATGTTGTCCCTCGAAGCATAGTGCGTTCAACATGTGGCAGTCGTTATCCACACAGGAAAAATGGTCTGGACACCTGCATCCTGTGTCTGGAGAAGGAGGGAGTGAGGGGAGATAATGAGACAGATGGAGCTTCTTACGCGGCAGAGCTTCGGCAGGGCTCTTCCCTCCCCTGCTTGGAGGGAGACGCTTCATGTGGCACCTGCCTTTCCTGAGCACGAGCCGTGATTCATCCGCAGCTCCTCCTGGAGCACAGCGGACTCTCCCTGTAGGGAGGCGCAGGCAAAACCCGCAGGCAGCCCGCGCGGGGCAGAGCGTTCCAGCACATGGTCTGCACTGCGCGTGACAGCGCTGCGAGCTCACACGGCACCCGCCGGCTCCAGATCCGTGTTCAGCAAGGCCACCTTTGTGTGCAGCATGGAACAACTCAAATATTGGCCCATTTGTTCATCAGGAGCTGGTGTGGGGACGCCGGGCTCGGCAGCAGCAGCAGCATGGCCCGGTGCCGCAAGGCATCACATGTTAAACAGGCAATGACACTTATTGCTTCTGGCTCCTGCCTGGCACAAGCACAACACTTTGCATGGAGCTTTTAGTGCCTGGATCTGACTTCCCACCAATTGGAGAGAGTGGGGTGATGAAGCCTCTGTGAGAAGGATAAACAAGCGAGGTGGGTTTGTGGAGAAGGAAGGAGGCAGGCGGCTTCCTCACAAGCTTAAATCTATCCCCAAAAGGATGAGGAGGACGCGTGTGCCAGGGAGCTCGCAGCTCTGCCGTAGTCCGTGCAAGGAGCAGCTTTGGGAGCTGAACGCCCTCATCGTCCTCCTCGCTACACCCTGTTGTTTAGAGGAAAGCTCTTTGGGGCAAGAAGGCGACACATTATCCATGCACTGACTGAATATCTTCTAGACACATGGGTTTCAGTCCTCACCTTGCTGCTCAAAACCACCAGCACAAAAGCTGGGCCCTCGGCGTGCTGCTGTGTCGGTGCAGCGAGGCCGTCTGTGCCGGCGGCACCGCTGCTTCCTCCTACCCTAAAGATCAACAGCAGGGGTGTCCCTAGGAGCGCCCTCGGTGCTCTCCAAGGACTGGTGCTGCAGCGCTTGCTGCCTCTGGTGCTGAGGAAGAAGGGTGGTGCTGTATTGACACAGGACGTAGCCTGCATGCCATTAAATGAAGGGGAAATATTTGTATATATTCTTTTGAGCTTGTGGAATGGCATTGGGTGTTTGCAGGGTGCAGAGGGGGCAGCTCAGGGTTGTAAAAATGCAGTCAAAATGCAAGGAAAGGGTAGGGCTGGAAGTGCCCCTTACCCTGGGCAAGGTGAGCACGTTTAGGGCACACGTGTGTGGCAGGACAGCCGGCCACAGGGGCTGAGGGAGCTGAAGGCAGCCCCAGGGTTTGCCTCGAGAAAAGCCCCGGTCCCTGTTCAATGTGCGCTGCCTCCACCAGGGAAGGAATCTGGATCCACGGGGGCTCCTGCTCTGGCAGTGCCACTCTGTGTCCTTGGAGTCCCAGCGTCTGCCTGGGAAGCGCTTGGCAGCTGTCAATTTTCCGTGTGCTGCCTTTCCCAGGGCCCGCCAGCTGCCATCTGGGGCGGCCGCGTCTCCATCAGGCATGTCCTGTTGGCTGGCTCTTGCTGGAGCCTCTGTTTTTACCTCCCATCACCTCTAGTTTCATCTGCGCTGAGGCTCTTCTCTTTCTGCCTGTGTCAGATTCTGGCATGGTTCGAGGAAGGCGAGGAGACCACGACGGCATTCGTGGAGCCCGTTGTCATCATCATGATCCTGATAGCCAACGCCGTGGTGGGTGTCTGGCAGGTAAGCGGCACCTCCCGTGCGGAGCTGCCGGGCTCCGTGTTGCTCTTCCGAAGGCCTTGTCGGTCCTTGCCAGTGCAACGCTGCTCTTGGCAGTGGCCACACACATTCAGAGGGGGAGCTTTTGGTCCCCTCTGTTCCCACCAAACTGCCGCAATGCTCTCCCTGGCCACGGTGTCCAGAGACGTGGGGACATGGCAGAGCCCAGGCCTGTGCTCAGCCCTGTCCTTGCAGCCTGCTCGGCTGCCTGTAGCTCTGCTCCTCACTGTGCTTGCAGGAGAGAAACGCCGAGAGCGCCATCGAAGCCTTGAAAGAATACGAGCCGGAGATGGGAAAGGTGATCCGTGCCGACAGGAGCGGCGTGCAGAGGATTCGCGCCCGCGATATCGTTCCCGGGGACATCGTGGAGGTGGCAGGTACAGCAACAGAGCCTGAAAATGGGTGGTAAAATCCCCATTGGGGACCAAGGGGCTGGCAGTGGCCACGAGGGGCTCGAAGCCTTTCTGCTTGGCTCGAGGGTCGAGACAGAACAGCTGGGAACAGATAGAGCCACAGGGGCTTTGGCCAAAGCTTTGGCTTGTTGACTGCGGAGGCTTCACCCCATGTCTGGGGCCCATATTCAGCAGAGGACACAAAACTGGAGGGTATCTCTAGTGCAGGTTATTTTATTGCAGGAGGGTTGCTGGGAGGGGGCAGATTTCCTGCAGCGTTTCCCATAGAGCTGCTCTGTTGGAAGAACCCTTCATTTTCCCCAGAACTGCTTCTCTCTCTAAATTGCTCTCCCACACACAACACCCAAGTGAAACGGAGCTGGAAGGCCGGGCCAGAGCGCCCCAGGGGCCGCCGCGCGGATGTGCCGGCAGCGCGAGCGGGGCCCTTCCCGGCACCTCGGGAAGCGGCGCTCGCTCCGTCTGCGTGGGCCGGGAGCCTTGGTAACTCGGGTTTGTTGTTCACCGCCGCGGCGCGTGGGGCGGGAGAGGCGGAGCGGCCGGCCCTGCCTGGGTTTGCAGGCCCCTCCTCTGTCTTGACCTGCAAGCAGTCCCAGCTCCGAGTGCCCCACCGTGATCCTCCACTCCTGCTCTGTGCCTTTTGTCCCCTTGCTGCCGTTGCTTTGTCCCCTTCCCACTATCGGGGTACGAGTGGATGGAAGGGAGCTGGAGCAGCTCAGCACCAAGGTTTCCCGGGAAAGTGGTGCGAAGTTGGTACTGTCCAGGGACAGTGAGGGCTGGCGAAGGCCTTAGCTGGTGACACAAGTTCCCTCGGGAATCGTGTCGTCGTTCAGAGAGACGCGGCCCCCACCTGCGTGTTACGGAAGCGCTGTGTTTCAGTGAGCGGGTGCTCGGGTTTCCTTTGTGTTCACATGCCTCGTGCTGATCCGCTCTTTTCCTCCTTGTGGCCCCGCTAGTGGAAACAAGCTGCAATTCCTGGCGTGTGGCGCCAGCTTGACATTATTTATGTCTTCCAGTTGCTCTTCATCTGGAAGATGCATGTAAAAATAACACACAGGGGACGCAGGAGCGACTCAGTGGCCAGGTCCTCAGCTGGGGAACCTGGCGCTGCTCCAGGGATGAGCTCCAGCTGGTGACCCGGCCCCGGGCTTTGCACCAGCCATTCAGGATCGGGAAGGGACCTGGGATGCAGAGTGGCTGCACATGTGAGCTGAGCCGCTGCTCTCCCCACTCGGGAGCTTGGTGGCCGCAGGGCCAGGCGCAGCCGTGCCGCGCTCTACGTGCCGCGCTCTGCAGCTGCTATCGGGCTATCTGCCCTTGAGAGCCTCCCCGCCAGCAGAGCGCCCGGCTCGGATACGCTCCCTTGAGATGCTGTCAACGCGTGTGTAACCTGCAGGCTTGGAAACAGCGCGTGCTTTGCAAATTCCCTCTGCCTTTCCCACGCGGGAGGGGGCCTCGCTGCCCCGGCGAGGCAGCTCTGGGGCTCTGGAGCAGCTGCTGGTGCCCAGATCAGCTCAGGGTGGCATTTGCAGCTGGAGTACTGCCTGCCTGGTGCCATTGTGCCTGTCCGCCCCGGCGCGTGGCGCGGGGACCGCAGGCTAGGTGGGGAGTGCACCATGAAGTGTCGCATTCAGGGCGAGCGTTGGCGGCAGGGTCGCAATGCTGTATGATGGGTACATCCCGCTGGCGAGCGCAGGCTCCACGGGCCTCTGCGTTTCCCAACGGCCGGGTGACAAGGGCGAGGAAGCAGCAGGAAGAGCAGGTCTGAGCACTGGCAGGAAGAAACTCTGTAGGAAAAGCACCTTTTGAGGGGTTTCAAGAAAATACTCATGCACTCGGCAGGGCTTGGGGTGCATGTATCTTTCTGCCCCGCTGTGCCAGAACAGGGGCAGCTCGAGGTCTCTTCTGCAGAGGAGAGGAGGAAGCTCTTGCTCAAGAAAGGGACAGTTGGCCTCTTCTTTCCATAACCTTCATGTTATGGTGGGATTTATTGACCTGAGCAGGTTCCCTGTTTGCCCCCAGACTGCTCCCTCTCGCCTGGGCCTGGCACATGGAGGGAGCATTTCAAGCGCGCAGTGGGTCTGCAGAGGTGCCTGCCACGCCACAAGCTGCTGCTTTTATCCCAGGTAGTTGCATTAAAGTTGGAAATGCTGCAGGGCCCCATCGCTGCACTGTCCGTTACCCAATTGCAGCTGACTGCACTGCACTCTACCTTGCTGCCTTTTTGCTGTGTAAGCTATAGACCAACAAAACAAGCTTTAACTCCAGAAAGGAGGAGTAGTGGACAGAAGTCACCAAGAGCTGGGCTCTCCATAGCAGCAGACTGGGTGCTACCAGCTTGGGGCTACAGCTGCATGCAGTGTTTCTCAAAATCTAGCAAAAAACAGGGCCTGCCCTTTGCTCTGACAGCCAAAATAGAGGAAGAGGGAAGGGACTGGGAACTGGGCTGCAACCACCAGCACACGTGCCCTGAGCTGCGGAGCAGCGCTCTGCTCACCTCCCATGCTGGGTGCTCCCGATGCCCGTGCTGATGCGGGGAACGTGGGCGCTGCAGATTTAACCCGGCGGCGTTTTGTGCTCTTTTCCTCGTAGTTGGCGACAAGGTGCCAGCCGACATCCGGATCATCGAAATCAGGTCCACGACGCTGCGGGTTGACCAGTCCATCCTCACAGGTACGGATGGCGCATGCAGATATGCCGGGGGGTCTGACCCAAACTTTCAGAGCTGTCACTGGACTAAGTGTTTTGCCATGGCAGAAGAACGAGGTTCAGGATTTGGGAGGTCCTGGCGCCTAACCTGAAGCTCAGAGCCCAGGCAGGGTGAGCGCGGGTGGTGATGCCTCCTTCCCAGAAACATGAAGCTGTTTGCGCTGGAAAAGCGCATGAAGCTGGGAACCCGTCATGTTTCAAAGAGCCCGTCTGCTGCTGTCGGGGAGAGACGCTCAGATCCCTTTTCCTCTGCTGAGGTCGATGAAGGACCAGGCAGAAAAAAAAATCTTCCAGGATTTTAGCATTTTTGCATGATTTTTAAAATTCATTATGTTAGGAGACGGCAGCAGGGAAGGAAAAGCGATCAGAAAAAAGATATTAAAAACATGGGGAAAGGAGCCCAGTCTCCTTGAAATGTGGCTTTGTGTTAACTTTGCTCCCTTCTCTAAGGGCAAGAGCAGATGGAGCAAAGCGCAAATCTGTGAAGAACAAAACATAAACTGTCAGAAGAAGGGCTTTAGGCACCTTTACAGCTAGAGCGTCTTAAAAAGCCCGTGTTTGCATAGGAGGGCAACTCATGTGTGTGCATCTTGGAGGATTATTTATGGAGAAGAGGGATCTTGTGGTTTCAGTCCTAGGACCAAAGAGAGTTTTTCCTCAAGTGGTGAGAGGCAAGAGGGGATGCTATAAAGTTGCCAGGGCAGAGCCCTGAGCTTGCAAGCCCGTGCTAACAGCTAGCTGCCTTCCTGGCTCAGGAATCTGGCCCCATCCCATTGGATACGTTGTCAGCTCAACGGCCATTAGCTCTGGTGATCTTCACAAAATTCAGCTAGTTGTTTTTCTGCAACCATTACCTTCAAAGTCACTGGCTATGACATCTCCGTGATGAATATTTTGATGATTTTTGTGGTCAAGCACAGGTTTTTGTAAGCTGTGGAGTTTCTGATCCAGTCCAGTAACAGCGTTTGGAGAGGAGACGTGAACGGTTCATCTTCCTGCTCTTGTCTTGGCAGGGGAGTCTGTGTCGGTGATCAAACATACTGACCCCATCCCTGACCCCCGAGCTGTCAACCAGGACAAGAAGAACATGCTCTTCTCTGTAAGTCCTCCATGCCTGCCACCACTTCTCATGGGCTTTTGCAAATCTGTTTGCCTGGAGGGAGGGGACATCTCTGGGCGGTGGATGGTAAAAGGGAATTACTGCTCCATGATGGGCACAGTGCTTTAAGGGAGCTTTTTGCTGTGTTTCTCATGGAGCAGGTGACTGTGACCATGGATCTGTACCCAGTGAATAGTCAGTGTATTTGAGCCTTGCCTTTTGCTTCATGTTAGGAAGGATCATGTCACAAAAAATAAATCATCCTGATTGTGAGGGCTCATTACTTCTGTTGGAATTTGAGTCTGGAAGCAAAGTTCATTCCTCTCTAACCAAAATTGGAGTTTGTGAGTGTTGCTGAGCCTTGTAAGCCATTGGGAGCACATGCGTGTGTGTGAGGGGCCTGGGATCTCATGCGGAGCAATTCATCTCAAGGATTTGCTCATGTTCTCATGTGTCTAATACATAGGCCAAGTGGCTTTTTCCAGTCATAGGAGATTCGGGCCTGGGAACTATGTGTGAATTTAGAAAGGGAAAGCTCCAGCTGGGAAGAGAGTCATTCTGGTTCTCATCAGCTGAGGTCAAGCCTGGAGAGAAACAGACTTGTTATTAGTCTGTGGCTGGTGTCAGGGGCAAACCCAGGAGTTGCAATGGCTGATTTTTCACTGTTAATCAAGATCCCATGGTCTCCTTTCACAAGTGACCTCTTTCCCACCTCTCTCTGAGGTTTCATGCCTGTCGTCCTTTCTTCCCTGCCAGGGTACCAACATCGCAGCGGGGAAGGCTGTTGGTGTTGTCATTGCCACCGGGGTATACACAGAGATCGGGAAGATCAGAAACCAGATGGTTGAAACGGAGCCTGAGAAGACCCCCTTGCAGCAGAAGCTGGATGAGTTCAGCCAGCAGCTCTCCAAGGTCATTTTCCTGGTCTGCATAGCTGTGTGGGTCATCAACATCAGCCACTTCAGCGACCCCGTCCACGGCGGCTCCTGGTTTCGGGGCGCCATCTACTACTTCAAGATTTCGGTGGCCCTGGCGGTGGCTGCCATTCCGGAGGGCCTCCCTGCCGTCATCACAACATGCCTGGCCCTGGGCACGCGCCGCATGGCCAAGAAGAACGCGATCGTGAGGAGCCTGCCGTCCGTGGAGACCCTGGGCTGCACCTCCGTCATCTGCTCCGACAAGACGGGCACCCTCACCACCAACCAGATGTCTGTGTGCCGGGTGAGTGCGAGGGCCGCAGGGTGTTCTGCATTTTTAGGTGAGTGGCAACAGTGGCTTCTGGATGCTGATGATCTTGGGGACGAGTTGGGTTCGGTCCCAGCTTGGCCAGGGTGTCACAAAGCTACAACTTGTTTTGTTACCTGGCGATGCAGTATTTTGGGTATTAGGAATGTGAAAGTGAGCATGAGAAGTGTTTTTTTAGTGTTGAATCAATAAGAAACCCTGATCTTCCCTTTCTGCCTGACCACTGCTGCGGAATGGCTCGTTTGCTTATCTTTGCATGGGCCGTAATTAGCAATTTGCTTTTTCACTACCTCTTACAAATGCACTGGTTGGGTGCTGTGGTTTTGCAGACATGTTTCCTGGCTTTCTTGCTAGAGAGCACATTTTCCTGCTGGGAATCAGCATGAAGATAGAGCTCCTGGAGAACCCAACATGATCAGCACTTGGTTTCCTCTCTTGACTATTTTATCCCTTGTTTTTGACCAAGCCAGGAAGATGTTCTGAACCATGCAAAATTATAAAGCCTTGACTACTGAAACTGGAGATTCAGTGGGACTTTCTGCGCCGCCTATATATAAGAGCAGCTACCGAGACGTGCAGGGTTTGGAAGCAAGTTGATGTGACCTGATTAAACCATGATTTGTTTCCCCGCGCTCAGTCGTTGGAAAGTTTGTAATGTGCAGTCTTGTGGCACTGCGCATGCAGCTGAGTTTGGGCTGAAAAACGCTCATTATAGAGGGAGCACCAGGGTAAGTTGGCTGGGAGATTGCAAGGCTTCTGGTCTAGAAGGAGAGCCTCAACCCCCTGTGAAGCCCCTGGATTCACTTGGCTGTGCGGGAAGATGATTTGCTAGGAAAGACCAGACAATCCAAGTACGTCTCAATTTCCGCATTAATCCTTGAGCCTTAGGAAAGCTTTTCTTTTCATAGTCTTGGCGCTTTGGCTTTCTAAAAGAACCTTGGAAAATGTGTCGCCAAGGGGAAAAACAGACCTGGCCACCGTCCCTCCAAAAACTGGGTAGCAACGTGCAACACAGTGACCACCCCGTAGGCAGAGCATAGGCTGCGTGTTTGGAAACGAGAAATTACAAGCGACTGAAGTGTCGGCTGTTTCTAGCCGTGATTTAAGATGAGATGTTGCTGGAGCATCCCGCGAGCCGTTGACGCCCCGCTGCCGTCTGGCGCAAGCCGTGGTGGAAGAGGAGCCGTCCCTCTCCCTCCAGAGCCTCTGGAGCGCGGCCGGCAGCAGCCTGTGCCTGGCAGGCACTTCCTCTTCTGCCACGGTTCTTCCAGTTTCCCCAGCACTGGAGCGGAGCGCACAGCCCTGTGGAGAAGGGCATCCCCTTTATCAGATGCTCAATGAGGGTAGCAGAAGGCATTTCCAGGAACCTGGGTAGTAACACCAGAGAATGATGTTCAGGGCTGATTTTTCACTCCAGGCCAACCGCCAATTCCTTCCTCCTTTCCTCCCCACTACTCTTTAGGGTTTTTGCTCTAGGGTGCTCAAGATAGCCTGAGTGCGGCTCCGCTGCTGCTGGGGGAACAAGCGAGGGGTTACCCCCTCATTTGGGCTTTCCACAGCTCCGGGATCTTCAGAAACAGAGGTGAGACGTGACAGAGCCTTCCCCAAGCTGCCCACCAAAGAACTGCTCTTTGCCCACTGGGAATTCAAAAGTCCCGTCAACTCTTGCGGTCAGAGCAAGGAAAAGGAGACTGGATAAGGGGGAGAGCGAGCAGGGCAGCGGCAAGCAAGCATGCTGTATCATCAATCCTCATTTTCCTAGAATTCAGCCCAAACTTGTCCCGCAGTGAGGTTGGAAATCCAGCCCTGCATTAATTCAATTTATCCTCTGCCCTGTCCCCCCCGTTCCGATATCCGTTTTGTTCAGCTGGCCGCATCCCGGCTCTCGGAGCGCATTACTCAAAGCCTGGCTGGCTTCAGGACACAAAGGGAGCCTGTTAATAGTTAACCCTGGGGAGTTCCCGGCGGCGGTAAGGGAGGGATGCGGATACCGCTGGCGGATTTGCTGCCGGCGAGTGGTTAAATATTTGCCCTGGGCGGTCATGCCTGCCCCAAGCAGCCGGCTCAGCGGCTGGGAGCCGTGCAGAAGCCTGCCGATATCCTGGAAAAATGTACAGAAAAACTCCCTGATCCTGGGGTGGTTCTGCTGCTGCCACCTCCAAGTCTTTCCTGGATGAGGAGGCCGCACTGTTCTCACCTGCCCAGCTTTGTTTGATGGTGTCTCTGCCATGGGTTCCCTCAAATCACCTTGAGCTCCGGCATGGATGCTTAAAAATAAGTTGGTTTCAGTTCTTCAGCGTGGAAGGGAATTGGATTAAGCCAAGCTGGGGCTGCTTAAACTCAAGTTGCGTGTGTCCATTTTTGAGGCCGGTGCATTTCTGGTAACACACGCTGTGCAAGAAGCGACTTTCTCCGGACCATGGGTTGTGTCAGCCGTAGGTCTATTTAGCAAGTGGAGAAAGGGGATGAGAAGGGTTTCAGCCCTGTCCTTGCAAGTCGCTTCCTCTTTTTCTGAGAAGCCTGCAGGCTCCATGCAATAAGTTAATACCTCTGGATGGAGCTCACGGCATGGCCATCCATCAGCTGTTGTTGAGATTAATGTCCAGTCTAAATTGCACTCTCAAGAAACTCAGTGTACAGCACCCTATTACTTAATATTCCAGGCAACAGAGGATGCTGTTGCAAGCGGAGCTCAGAAGGAGATGCAGTCACTGCTCCGGCTTTGCTTTCCCAGCCGGGATCCTTGCAGCGGATCCCGGCCCGTGCAGGAACTTGAGCGGGGCACGGGCTGCACGCTCGTTTGTCTGCAAGAGCCTGGGGCTGCTTCAGCAGTTGAGTCTATCCAGAATAAACCTGGACACTCGGGCATGGGAGTCCTTTTTGCTCAGGGTTTCCCTCGGGACCAGCCGCCAGCTCTCATCCTGTCGGATGCCTTGATGGGGTCCAACGCAGAGGGCAGAGCGGTGCTGCTCTGTGCGTGGCTTGATCCAAGAAAATCTGATAAATATGATCTTATAAACAGCTCTGTGTCTGCCATGCAGCTTTATACGTGCCTTGCAGTAGGTTTTAGCAGGTTTTCTTTAGATCTCTCTGTTGCATTTAAGAAAAAAGAAGTGAATACATCCTGGGATGGTTTGAAAGGGTTAAAGGCAGAGGCTTGTTACTAGAGTGAAAGCTGGTGCGGTGCCAGCGCGGTTTCCGCTGCTTGACACTGGAGCCAGTGTTTGCCCTCGGGCCTTGTAAGGGAAGCGCGGCCCCTCTGGAGCAGGTTTCCCCGGCCACCTCCGCGCTGGGAGTCCCCCCGAAAAGTCCCTTGGAGCCACTGCCGAGGATGTTTCGGTGTCTCCCCCTGGATTGCCACTCTGGCTGTTATTTTAGGATGGAAGCACTGCCCGTCCTCGTTGCAGCTCCCTCCTCTGCGAACCTGCCCTGCCAGCCGCTCGCGCCAAGTCCCAGCGCGGGGCAGCCCGTGCCCAGCTGGGCATACAATGAAGATGGGCAGGAAACCGGGTCACCCGGGGTCACCGTGCGTTGCAAAACAGCCTTTTAAAATATTTTTAAACAGGCGTGGAAAAAAGAAAAGAGCCCCGAAGCTGTTAGTTTTAATAAGAAAGCCACTCTTAAGGAAGCACGTGTTGTTTTGCACCCTGCAGCGTTTGGAAACAAGGAGACAGCGGTTGGTTTTGGTGCTTCAGGACTGGCACCTGCACCTCACCCCGCACCATGCCAGCACCTTCCTCCTTCCCAGCTCCAAGTGAAATGCAGACAGCTTCTTAGAAACTGCCTAGGGACAACTTTTGGGATAGATGGGATAGAAGACCAAGAGGAGGCAAAAAAGGCAGGGGAACACCAGGCATGTCTCCATCGATGAGATGATGGCAACTTGCAGGGCTCCAGGCCAGTTCTGTGTCTCCTAAGGGGGGAAAAGACACCTAATGCACTGTCTCCATCTCTCCTTCTTGCAGATGTTCATTATGGAGAAGGTGAAGGGCTCCGAGTGCAGCCTGCACGAGTTCAGCATCACGGGCTCCACCTATGCTCCCGAGGGACAGATGTGAGTATTGTGTCCCGGCCAGCTGCTGCCCTCCCCTTTCCTGGGAGAAAAGGGGGTTTCTGGGTGCTGGGAGGACCCATGCAGGGAGCCTGCCAGCCCCAGCGCACATGGGGCCGTGGAGGCAGAGCAGTGAGAGGGAGGAGCGTGGTGTGGGTTTGCCACCGCGCTGAACATTGCGCTTGGAAATGCTGTTTCCAAGTCTGTGTTGTTGGTAGGGCCGCCTTGCAGGTGTTAGTTATGTCCAGGGCTGCCCATGTTTTCTGTGGGACTGGGTTCGTCGCCAGCTCTTACTCCACGTGAAGTGTGGGAGATGCCTCCTGCTGCCCTGTCTTCCAGCCCTGCTGTCTGCCCAGGGCCAGGGCTCCCGGAGCGCGGGGCTGGGGTCTTGGTAGGACTCTCGGCTCTCCTTCACCAGCAACCACAACAAAAGGAGTCTACTCTTGAACCAGAGAGGTTAGTGCAGATGGAAACATCAAGTGTGGAAACACTTGAATGCTGCATAAGGTTTTCCACAGTATGTGCTCCTTCCAAATGCTTTTTCCAAGTTTTGGAGGGCCACACCTTTGCACATGCGATGGTCACTGTTGCTCCTACCTGCATGCAGCTCCCACATTGCTGGATCTGACAGCTTGGCCAGCGGCCCCACCACCTGGCCAGACAGAGGTCCTTGTCCTGGGCTTGCAGACCTGGCATGGGACGTTCTCACCAAGGCCAGCGTCCTCAGCAAAGATGGGCTTGGTGGCCAGCGCAGCCTGGCGCGCAGTCCCGTCGACGTCGAGGAGTTTCAGATGTGCTGCTGGGGAAACGTGGGCTTTGCTGAATCGCAGCCTAGCACTGCAAGTGAGAGCCAGTGACTTCTCCCTGATGCATTCTAAAACATGTGGGTTTTTTCTTTTTTTTTTTTTTTGACAATGTTTGTTTATTCCACTTCTCCTGAAAGTGCTGCAATTGGATGTGATAGTGCCTCTAGTGGTTTTACTTCTCAAGGAGGTTCTGGGTCATCTTCTACAGAGTTCCTCTCTGCTGCTGGTGGGGCTGTGTTGACCTTGCAGATGTGAGGAGCTCCTTCCATTGCTCCTTCTACCTTGAGCGTGCTCCTGAGTCAGGCCACGCATCCTTGCACTGCTCCTGGAGGGAACTAGAGCTTTTTCTCCCAGGAGAGCAAGCTGCTCTGCAGCTGCTTTGCGCATGGGGCACCTCATGGTTTTTGTGTCACTACCACCAGCCGACTCTGCTGCCGCCTTCCACGTGCGCAGCGCTGGCCACACTGGCCCGGTGAGTGGCCATCTGCCCCTGCCTTCCTGTCCATGTGAAACCCAGGAAGGGTTTTCCGAGGTCAGAAGTTCCCCATCCCTTTGGTGCTCCCCGGCACGCGATGCTCTCGGGCACAGCGGGAGCCTCGGAAGGAGAGGACAGAAAGGGCAGGCGAGGAGAGCGGCTGGGTGAAAGCACTGGAGCTCTGGAGCGCTTCCCGCTCACAGACAAGTCTTCCCCGTGGTTTCTTTTGCTCATCTGCTGAGGACTGTAATTCATCCCAGCCTCAGGCTTAATTCATGAATATTTATAAAGCCAGCTTCATCCTGGGATAGAAATTTCCATGAAAAAGTGAGCCAGGTCATAAGCTGGTATTAATCAGCGTGTCTCAATTAAACTGAAGGGACTGAGGAGCTGAACACACGTCTGTTAAAGCCCAAATCTCTGTATTTGTATTGTCCTTCAGGACTGTGTCTTCAGGAGAGCTGTTTGCTGCCCTGCAGCAATCCCGTTGCTTCCAAGCGTTGTTTCGGCACTGTCCTCACCTGTCCTCACCACCATGCGAGGGCTCGCTTAGTCCTTGCCCCAGAAATCCTGCTCCTTCCTACCTGAAGCTGCAGGGACTGGAGGGCTGGTTTAAGCCTTTCCTGGGATTTCCAACCTTTTGGTGCGGGAAACCACCCCCCGGCACCCGCAGGCTCCCTGTGTCCTGCCCCAGCCCTGTCCCATTCGCAGGGCCGCGGCGGCTGCTCTCTCGTCCTCTATCTGAACAGCTCCGCTCTTTGTCCCTGTGCAAACAGATTTTTCAGATTTTCTTGGCCGCTCCCTGCTTTCCGCTCCTGAGCTGTAACAAGGGCTCCAGCATGTTCTTTCCATTGGGAACCAGCAGTGGAATAAACCGATCCTAATAAATGCCTGACAGATTATTTTTCCAGCGAGCCGATGGCCGCCTGGGCTTACGGAGCTCTAACCTGCAGTTACCTCTTCTTGAGTTAGAATAATTTGTTGTTTCCCCCAAAAGCTCCCAGAAAAGTTCTCCTTTCTGCCATGGGCAGGTTTGGATGAGGAATGGCTTCTGGTTCTTTGGTGGGGTGGCTGTGGCCGACGCGTGGGACTCCCTTACAGAGTGCTTGGATCGTTAAGTTTGGGAGCACCAAAAAGCTCAGACCTAAAGGTCCCCTTCGTATCCCTGCACAGGAGATCCTGGTCCTGTGCAGGGGCCAGAGAAACTCCAGAGCTCCCATAAAATCCCATTTCGTCCTTGCCACGTTCATCAGCATCCAGCCTAGCCAGCCTCAGCCAGGGGGGATGTAGTGGGAAGAGCCATTTGCAGCAGGTTTTGTTAGTGAAGAGCTGCTGTTTATGAGCTGCCCATCGCAGGGTCACGCTTGCCCCTTGCTTGGGTGCAGCCCCAGCACTGCAGGAATTCCCCTGCCATCCTGCAGCGCTTCCTTGGGAGCCACTGGCTGTTATTTTAACTTGCAGCGTGGTGCCGCTGGAGGCTCTGAACGGTCGCTTTCTCTCCGCAGCCTCAAGGACGAGAAGCGCGTGGAGTGCGGGCAGTACGACGGGCTGGTGGAACTGGCCACCATCTGCGCCCTCTGCAACGACTCCTCGCTGGATTACAATGAGGTGAGCAGAGCTGCCAGCCCATGCTGCCCAGAAACTTTGGCAGCTTTTTGCTCGCGCTGCCGTTTGAAACCGAACGTGTCTTTCTTTCCGCTCTCCAGTCAAAAAAAGTCTACGAGAAGGTAGGAGAAGCCACAGAGACGGCCCTGACGTGCCTGGTGGAGAAGATGAACGTCTTCAACACAGACACCAGCAAGCTCTCCAAGGTGGAGCGAGCCAACGCCTGCAACACAGTGAGTATCCCCAGCCTGCGCTGTGGGGAGGGAGAGCGGGGCTTCGCGACGGCCGTATTTGAGCACTGACTTGCTACTCCGGAGGGTAGTGCACTGCTGGGCAGAGGGTGCAGTAGCTGCCTCCAGTTGCACTGGTGGAGGTTCATGGACTGCTAAGCTGGGAGGCACTGCCGGGACTATCTGAGCAGACA
>NW_010585334.1:346129-360897 GCF_000705375.1 Tinamus guttatus
TATGTTTGATCTGAAATATCGAGTGATGGCTGCTACGGCTCTCCAGTGTCTCCTTATCCTTCTGGTTAAAATGTACTTTATTTCAAGCCTGGATTTACACCGCTTTGGTGTCGCTGTTAGATTAACACTTTTGCCTGCTAAATGGAAGTGTCCTCTGCTGTGGGAATTGTTTCCTGAATAGGTACGAGCAAGGGAAAATACAAAAGTTCATCCTTTTCTGACAAGTGGAAGGGAGTTTCCCAGCCTTTATTCAGCCCTGTGGTTCTGCTTTGCTGCATGTGGCTTTACCTTCTTCCCACTCAGATGCCCAGCCTTGCTACGTGTCCAGTGGGGTTCAATCCCCTTTCTCTGCTTTTTGATTTGGGCACGGAGGAAATGCACCCCACGCTGCTTTGGTGGTCGAGACCCTTGTGGGTCCCTGCAGCTGCTCCCCAGGTGATGGTGCCAGAGAGCCCGTGTCCGAACCCATCCAGCGATGCTGTCACAGCCTCCTGTGACTGAGAACCTCCAAACTTCATCACGTTTGTGGTTACAAGGCTTCCTGCCCACGTGTGTTCGCTGCGGTTCTCTTTGCTGCCATGCTAGGTTTTGCTGTTTGCTTAGCAAGCCCCGTGGTGTTTGCCATGGTGTTTGCCCTCACGTGTCCGTAGACGGCGGTCGGATCTGCCTGCGTTTTGCGTGGTTGCACAAGGCAAGCCCTTTCTGAACCTCTTGATAAAATCAACCACCTGCTGCCAGAGCCCTCCTGCATCTGCCATAGCTTCAGCTTGTCCTCTTGCATGTCCACAGCCTGTGCCCTTCCCTCCCACAACGTTGTCCTCTCCTGCCAGGGCGCGTCTGCTTGCAGTGCCGCTTTTCCTGGGATTTATCCACCACTGGGGAGCATCCCGAGGCCGCTGCCAGCTGAGCAGAGCTCCTGCCCCATGCTATTCATATCCTTGGCACAAACAACCTCCTGCACAATAACCATTGTGTGAACAATTCAACCGCAAGGAGCCTCAAGCAATCAAGATAGTTGTTTAACATCCCCTCCGCAGAATGTACTTCAAATCAGCCCTGAGTGTCCTGCTCAGTACAGGAATCTTCTGGGACAAAATGTGTCCTCCCAGAGAGGGGCCTCGGCCATCATGGACGTGTGAGAGGAGGTGTAAATCTTTGATGGTTGTGGACAGAGGTCTCATGAGCATCTTGCTAGATACTTGACTCCTTACATTACTAATAGTAGCAAGTGTGACGAACCTGGTTTGTGGTGGGGTTGATGCAGCGGGGGTAGGGAGGTGTGAGTGTGTGCGTGCGCTCACCGCGCAGCACCAGCGGCTGCAACCGCCTTTGCAAAGGTGGGGCTGTGTCCATGCACGTCCCGCATCGTCCCTCCGGTCCCGCGCGCTTGTCAGGGCTGCTGGCCACCATCAGGCAGAGGCAGCCACGTGCATCTCCTCTCCTCGCAGGTGATCAAGCAGCTGATGAAGAAGGAGTGCACCCTGGAATTCTCCCGTGACCGCAAGTCCATGTCCGTGTACTGCACCCCCGTCAACACCAGCCACAATTCTGCTGGCCCGAAGATGTTCGTCAAGGTAGGGGCCGAGGTCGTCCTTGCCTGCTTGAGGGTGTTGGCGGCCTCCTTCCCTTGCCCCCAGCCCTGCATGCACCCAGGTGAGATGCTGCTCATGCAGGAGAAGGTGGTGAGGCTCTACTTGTCGAAAAGTGGGTTTTTCAGACCTTGGAGGCTGTTATTTCCTCATGCCGAAAAAGCTCTGCACGTAGAGGTCCTATGAGTGGAGCTAAGTTGGATGAAGGAGCGGTTGGAAAGCGCTGCTGTGGGGCAGGAGAAGCTCCGGGAGCATGTGGTGGTTTGGGGCATAATCCAACCTCTGTGGTTGCTTCATTTGTGTCCCCCACAAGCTGGCCAGGACGTCCAAGAGCCAGCAGGTAAACTGATGTGAGCAGGTAAGAGGTGAACCTGTGCAGAACAAGAAGGTGTAGAAGGCTGAGAGGGGATCTAATCAGTGTATATAAATACCTCAAGGGAGGGAGTGCAGAGGACGGGGATGGTCTCTTTTCAGTGGTGGCCACTGATAGGACTAGAGGAAATGGCCGGAAACTGAAACATCAAAAATTCCATAGGAACTTAAGGAAAAATTTCTTAACAGTGAGGGTGACAGAGCACTGGAACAGGCTGCCCAGAGAGGTTGTGGAGTCTCCTTCTCTGGAGATCTTCAAAACTCGCTTGGATGCAGTCCTGTGCCATGTGCTCTAGGTGTCCCTGCGTATGCAGGGGGGTTGGACTAGATGATCTCTAGAGGTCCCTTCCAACCCTAAGCATTCTATGATTCTATGATTCTATGATTCTATGAAGGAGCGGTTGGAAAGCACTGCTGTGGGGCAGGAGAAGCTCCGGGAGCATGTGGTGGTTTGGGGCATAATCCAACCTCTGTGGTTGCTTCATTTGTGTCCCCCACAAGCTGGCCAGGAGGTCCAAGAGCCAGCAGGTAAACTGATGTGAGCAGGTAAGAGGTGAACCTGTGCAGAACAAGAAGGTGTATCATTTGGAGGGAGAAAAAGAGCTGGATCTCCGGGCGCAGGATGCTGGGGCAAACGAGAGCAGCCCCTTCAGGAAACATGGGCACTTGCACTTATGGATTGTACCCTCTGACTCTGGCAATGCTCAGGGGCCTGCACTCAACTTTGTGCTATAACCAGAAATAAAAGAGTATTTTAAAGAGATTTTCTTCCTGAGAGAAACAGAGAAGGGACAGGAATTTCCCCCTACAGTCTCTGAGAAGGTTTGTATATTGTTGTTCCCACTTGGGAATGTGGATTCCCTTCTGGATGAACTCCGTATTCTCGGTCAGGTCAGGGTTGTCTGAAGGCTGCTGGAGCTGCAGACTTGGGTCTGTGGGATTGCATATGGTCCTGTGAGCGCTGTGCTAGAGGAATCCTGAGGGTCCTTTGTAGAGTCAAAAGGGCCATAGTGTGTTGCTGAGACATGAAAGGGCACTGGGATATGTGTTCCTAAATCATGCAGGCATTGTGAGCATCTGCCCGTGGCTGGAGGAGGAGACCTGCTCTCCTTCCTTCAGACCTGGGATGGGATAGGTTCTCTGCGAGCAACTCCTGGAGGCCTGTAGGTCCAAAGGAGTGAGATGGGTTCCCTGTAGGGCCAGTCTGGTGACCTGAAGAGAGTTCAGCACTGGCGACTGCGTGGTGCTGCAGCTGAGGGTGCCATCTAGTGCAGACTGAGCACATGGAGCTCGCTGTCTCAGCAGCCTTTGCAGGGAGAGTGCACGCGCTCCGTGCGTTGCCTTCCCACAGCCTCTCTCTTCAGTCTCTTCAAAGGACAGTCAAACTCCAGTTTCTAGTTCCTGTGGCTGTTTGAAAGGGCTTTTTACTCTCAGTTGTACTTCTCTTACAAGCCTGTCCGCAAGATCTTGGCCAGGGCTGAGGGCTGGTTGATGCACAAAGTGCTTTCTGGGGCACTTGGGGAGTTTCGCCTCTTTGCAAGATGTTACCTGGGGCCTGGGGTGTTCGGGCCACCCTTACGCCAGCTCCTCTCTGCCTCCTTAGGGTGCCCCGGAAAGCGTGATCGAGCGCTGCAGCTACGTGCGCGTGGGCACGGCCAGGGTCCCGCTGGCCGCCTCCGTCCGGGAGAAGATCATGTCCCGGGTCCGCGACTGGGGCATGGGCATGGACACGCTGCGCTGCCTGGCCCTGGCCACCAATGACAACCCTGTCCGGAAGGAGTCCATGGAGCTGGATGACTCCACCAAGTTCGTCTGCTACGAGGTAACAGAGACTGCAGCAGCTTTCCTTAAGGGCCAAAACTGCCTGTTCCACCAACTTCCACTGCCCTAGCAGAGTTTCTCATGGGCTGTCTGGTTCTGTGGGGATCCAAGCAGGGCAATAGTTCAGCTCCTCTCTTCCAACTTGACTGCAGATCTATTTGTGGTGAGCTAGTCCCCAGGGGAACAATCCCTCTTCCCTAAGCACTTACCTCCCTGGTTTGTTTTTTATCAAGGGGAGCAGCTCTGCTGATCCTGGGGCCTTCTGCTGTTGCAAGAGGTGCTCAGGGGCTGCCATGAGAGGCAGGGATGTGGAGAATAAAGTGAAAAGCAGATAAGCACGTGAGCATCTCCCTGCAAGTGGGTCACAGTGGTAATGGTGTCTGAAGGAGCAGGATGCATCTGAGAGGCTTTAGCTTCCTTCTTTGGAAATAGCAGGAAATTTCCCAGTGATTTTACTGGGGAGCAAGACCTGATTCCTTGCAGGGAAAATCCTCCAGCATCCTTAGATCCTTGTGCATGGCGTGATTTAAAGATGGCAAGAGAAGATGGCTGCATTCCCAAGGAAGCCTGGGGAGATCAATCCGCCTCCTCTCCTTTTGCCATCAGGACAGCCTGACCTTTGTGGGTTGCGTGGGGATGCTGGATCCCCCCCGCAAGGAGGTGACCTCATCCATCGAGATGTGTCGCAAAGCCGGCATCCGCGTCATCATGATCACAGGGGACAACAAGGGCACGGCCGTGGCTATCTGCCGGAGGATCGGGATCTTCTCGGAGAGCGAGGACGTGACAGACAAGGCCTACACGGGCCGGGAGTTCGACGACCTCTCCCCGGAGGCGCAGCGGCAGGCCTGCCGCTCAGCCCGCTGCTTCGCCCGTGTCGAGCCCGCGCACAAGTCCAAGATTGTCGAGTACCTCCAGTCCTTCAACGAGATCACGGCGATGGTGAGTCCCGCGCCAGTCCCAGCCCAGCGAGATGCCAGGCAGGGCGACTGCATCTCAGTGGGCCAAGCCTGCTTTTGCATGCCTGAAGGTTGGCTTTGTGCCCAGCCTGTTTCCTTCTGTCCTTCTAACACGTGCCATGTGCTTCGTTCAGACCGGCGACGGCGTGAATGACGCGCCTGCCCTCAAGAAGGCCGAGATCGGCATCGCCATGGGCTCCGGCACCGCCGTGGCCAAGTCAGCGGCCGAGATGGTGCTCTCCGATGACAACTTCTCCACCATCGTGTCTGCTGTTGAGGAGGGCAGAGCCATTTACAACAACATGAAGCAGTTCATCCGCTATCTCATCTCCTCAAACGTTGGAGAGGTGGTTTGGTAAGAGCTTCCTGACTCCTCTGAGCCTCAGCTTGAGGGAGGGGGGAAAAGAGCAGGAGAGATGTGTCCTTTAGGGTGCCAAGTGTGGCCCAGCTGTGTCTTCCTCTCCCCTACATGTCCCTTGATCTAAAGTATGACCCCAGGTACCAAACAGGAGACTCGGAGTTGGGTGCCTTACCTCATTTCCCAGGAGCAGAGAGATTTTCTTCTTTCAGCATTTTATAAACACATCTGCCCCTCCAAAAGCAAGTGCAATGAGGTGTGTAGTGCTGCCTGCTCCTGCCCACCTGTCAGTCCCATGAAACAACTCCCCATAAATCAGGGCCCTCTTTGACAATGTGGGCACAACCTTATGGCAATTAGGGATCAACTGGGAATCCTTTGTGCTATTGATTCAGCAAGGATATCTGCACTGGGAATGGGAAAGCAGTAAAACATGGACAGCATCTAATTTTAGGACTCTCTGCGTCTTTGGCCTGCAGCATCTTCCTGACGGCGATACTGGGCTTGCCCGAGGCCCTCATCCCCGTGCAGCTGCTGTGGGTCAACCTGGTGACGGATGGGCTGCCGGCCACCGCGCTGGGCTTCAACCCTCCCGACCTCGACATCATGGACAAGCTGCCCCGCAACCCCAAGGAGCCTCTCATCAGCGGCTGGCTCTTCTTCCGCTATCTGGCCATCGGAGGTGAGAGTCCTGGTGTGTGCTGGGCTGTGTTTCCTGCTGCCTATGCTCTTCCAGCCCCTCCTGGGGCCTGCTGGCTCTCCTGCCCCATGCTGCATTGTCCAGCAGGGCTGGATGTGTCTGTCCCATCATAGGGACAGGCTGTGGGTCCTCACACTGTCACAGAGTGGCAACCACGGTGCTTGTGGTAAGAGTTTCTCTCTCTTTGGCTACAGTGTATGTTGGCCTGGCAACGGTGGGGGCAGCAACCTGGTGGTTCTTGTATGATGCTGAAGGGCCACAAGTCTCCTTTTATCAGCTGGTAAGTTGGAAAGTGGTGATATATTGAGCACGTAATGACTTGAATTCAAGTCCTGGAGCTTTTGCCTCTGTCTCCTTTCTTCTTATTGTAACATTCCCAATTCCTGATGGAAAAGACAAATTTAAAACATAGCAAATGTTTTCCCTGAAGTCCATGTTCCTATCTTTGTTTCAGTCATCAAGCAGTGGGGACAGGGGAACTTTGTATCTACTGCCAGCTTAAAATGCACCAGTTATTGCACTACCGCAGGGTCCTAGGGTCCGACTGGCTCACTGGGAAGCAGAGTCCCATCGTGCCCCTGCTGAAAAGCAGTTCTCAGGGGTTAGCAGAGAACGTTGCAGCTTCCAGGCTGCAGAGCTCTGGCCAGAACCTGAGCTCCCTGGAAGGAGATAAGGTCTAGGCTTGCCTCCAGCTTTGTTAGCTCTTTCCTCAAGAGTTCATCTTCAGGTTCGTTTCATCCTGCCCTGCCCTCTCATGTGGTGTGGTTGGCCACAGCTCTGTTACTAATGTCTTGTGCGATGGAGGATCTGTTTCTAATGGAGATGCATGTTCACTCACACAACTAATAAACTGCACATAAAAATCTAGCAATTACTCAAACATAACTGTGCAAAGCCACAATCAAACAAATGGTGGATTGTTTTATGCTGTTTTATCAGTTGCTCTGAACCATAGGCTATTGATGACCACTCTAACAAGCATGTTCCCCCGCAAAGCAGTCTACCTCTTCCACCTCTTTCCTGCCTTCTCTACATGGTACTGCTATTCTGTAAAGTATTTATGAGCAGTTTCCTGTGCTGACAGAGGAACTTCATGAGATGCACAGAGGACAACCCAATCTTTGAAGGAATCGACTGTGAAATCTTCGAGTCTCGATACCCAACCACTATGGCTCTGTCTGTGCTGGTGACAATCGAAATGTGCAACGCTCTGAACAGGTATGGCTGGTGCAGGATAATCCTGTGTGCTCTCCACCTCACCTCTTCCACGGGGTGTTTCTTTGAATATCTGTTAGTGGGCAGTGTAAGAACATGGAGAAAGGCTAAGGAGAGTCTTTGGTTTGACTCGGCAGAGCCATTCTGAGTGATCTTGTAGGGGACTATTGGCCTACCATAAATTTCTCCAAGTTGATGTGTCACTGTTAGCAGCGGTTATGAGGGAACAGGGTAGGAATGACTAGATCTGCATCCTTTAGTAGAGTTTTGCCGTATTAACATCCAGTCCTGATCCATGCATAGCTGGCTATATTCACATGGCTGCTCAAACCTGAGCTGTGGCAAAGCCTGAAGCTTTGAAATGTGGAAGAGGGGACTATACTACATAGCCCTGCACCCTGGAGAGAGGTGGAAACCTTCTAGCTTGGACACACTTGTTGCAAAGAGAGGATATTTGGACTAACGTCTGTCCCCTCGCTTTCACAGTGTGTCTGAGAACCAGTCGCTGCTACGGATGCCCCCGTGGCTCAACATCTGGCTGCTGGGGGCAATTGTCATGTCCATGGCCCTGCACTTCCTCATTCTCTACGTCAAGCCCATGCCTGTAAGTGCTCTGTGCTCTGTCCCGGCACAACTCATGGTGGGCTCCTTCCCTGGATGAGCATCTCTCCTGGCCGTGTCTTGTGTGGCACCTTTGTGTCTGGAAGCTGTTGGGATGATCCTTCCTGGCCGGTGCTAGAGGACCAGGACTTGAAACATGGGGGCCATGATTGATCCTGTCCCAGTGAGGGGTAGCTCTTACTTGAGGTAGCTCTTCGTGGGCAGCACAAAGAGGTGCAGATGCCTCCAGGAAAGAGCTCAGCCCCTTCTGGAGGTGTCGCCTCCCTTTGCAGTCCAACGCTGCCGATGCCTTGGGGTGAGCGAGATGAGGTGGTCACTGTCTAGGGGTGTGTGTGTCCTGTCCTGCTCCTCAGTTCCACTGTGCACATGGTCAAAGTCCTGGTCCAGGCTTCATTTTATCCATCTGTTCAGGAGAGGTGAGGGGCATCACTTTCGACTCCTGGCCAGGAACCAACTTTTGTCCTTGACAAACCTCAGAGAAATCCTGCTCCTTGACCTGTCTGGACCCCTCCGTGTTCCCAGACTGATCTTTGCCGCAATCTGTGACAATACAGCAGAAGTTAACCTGGTCTTTAAAACAAAAAAATCCCATCTCCATCCCTATTAATATGTCAAATCCTTTCTGCCTTGCAGCTCATCTTCCAAGTAACCCCCCTGAGCTGGCCACAGTGGGTGGTTGTACTGAAAATTTCCCTGCCTGTTATCCTGCTCGATGAAGGACTCAAGTACCTTTCCCGCAACCACTTAGACGGTGAGCATGGTCTGCAAGGAAACAGCTGCTGCCTGATGCTGTGTTTGCTCCATGGCGCTTTGCTTGGGGTTGCTTGATGGCTTCGAGGCCCCTTGTTCACCTTCTGCCCGAGTTTGCCTCCTGCATGGTTGTCTGCTTTCTCCAGCACGGCATGCTGTGGAAGTCAGTCTTCTCCCAGTACCCCCTTCCTTACCGGCTGCTCTGTCAGGCATCGCTGTTGATACTAAAATCTGCTTGAAATATTCCCTAGAAGTTGGAACAACAGATAAATCTGCCACGTGTGTTTATCCAGCTCCTCTTGAATCTCTGGGAACCAAATTTAAAGCAAAACAAAGCAAACGCTGGTTGCTAACAGGAATCCTTCCCTCCTGCTTTCCTGGATCTTCCATCTCTCTGTGGCCATCCTTCTGCCAAGTCTGCCATGGCTATTTTAAGACCAAACCATGCAAACATCTTTAAAACTGTTTCTGGCAGGTGTTGCCATTGACTCCCTGGCCGGGGCTCAGGCTGGTGGCAGACAGAGGTAGGAAAGCAGCTCAGATGAGGCCAGGGCTGTTTACAGCAGGGCCAGGGCTCCTGTGCCCCGCAGGGCTCTGTGCTGTAAATCACAGCAGGTGTTTAGATGGCCCCCTGAAAAATATTATGTCATCTTTTCTTACATTTCTTGCAAAAGATGTTGCTGTGGGCGATGCCTGTGTGCTGAGTTAAACCTTCCAGTTCACAGGCCTGGCTTTTTCTCCCCATGGGTCCCAGCATCCTAGCAAAACTCGCCTCCTCGAACCACGAATGTTCCTGAACGGCAGGACGGGGCTGGGGGGCTGCCCTGGCCTCAGCTCCCTGCACCACCTGCTCACCCAGAAGCTGAGCATGGATGGGGACAGGTGAAGCAGGGAGCTCTGAGGAGGTTTGGTTTCTCTTGGAGCTCAACTGCACGATTGCAAAGAGCTACAAACGGCAAAAGGGAAATTGGGACAAGCCGGCCTGGCACTGCCCACCCATATTTCCCACTGCTCCATCTTGCCAGGGAACGGCCGGCTGGGGATGCTTGCCCCAGCTCTCCTGCTCGGCTGACCCTCCCCACAGACACGGAGTTGGGCAGGCTTCTGCTTTTACAGAGCAGATGGAAATTGCCTATTTTTAATGGATGCATCTCTCAGCAGCGCTCAGGTGTTTTGCATCAGCCAGGGCTGCTCACTGTCATTGCAAGGCTGCCGCAGTAACCTCGTGGCGCTAGGCTAGGATTTGGGCAAGTAAATGGAATTCTTGGTTGTCACAGTCCACGCGTGGCCCTGGTCTTGCCTTCACTTTCTGTGGTGTGGGGATGAGTCTGTCTTTCTCCCACACTTTGCAATTCTCTCTAAAAACTAAATGTTTCTTGAAGAGGACTTTTCCTCACTGTACCTACAGCTCCAAGCAGAGTGGGGTTTCTGGAACACGTGCCACTTTCCGCATCTGGTGATACCGCTCACACTATTTCCCACTTTTGGGTTGTGCCTGTTTCCCTGAGCCACATCCATCCACGCGGTCACGGTGCTGGTCATGCTGGTGCTGGTCATGCTAACTGGTCACTGTGTCTCATTCAGCAAGAGTTTCCAATGCAGCTCTTTAATCACAGCCACAGAGCAAAATCATGTTTAAATCATCCCATTTGAAAGACATAATTAAAACTTTGCATCTTTCTAAGACCTCGGAGCAGATTGACTTAAAAAAGCAAAACAAAAACCACTGTGATTTTTTTGCCAGGAATTCTGAGGACAGTAAGAAACACGTGGAGTGGGGAGCACCGGTTGAAAACCTGCAGGACTCCAGAGCAAACAGGGTTGGCTTTCTTACGTGCATCATCCTTGAATACCGTGTTCTTGTGCTGCTGCCAAAGTTCGTCATGTGTGGTGGGGACTTGCTTGGATCAAGTCTGGGTGAACGTGCCTTTGAAAACTACCTGATAATGTGTCTGTGGTGGGGATGTCTCTTGCCCCTGATTTGTTGCCTTCCTCCTAGTGAAGGGTGGGGAGATGGTGGTGGTCGTGAAGCAGGACTGGTGAGAAGCCACACAGGTGGAGCTGGTTATGATGGTGGTGGCTTGGAGACTCTTGAAGTCCCATCTTGTCTGTTTTTGCTGTGATTTCTTGGTGGCTGCAGGTCAGCACTGCCAAGCAGGACCCTCAGTTTCTGTGTCTGTCAGTTTTGTAAATAAGGAAAGTGTCTGGCAGAGCGGGCTCTCCTCTCAGGAGGTGTAATGTAGCACTGCAAAGGTCATGAAGATGAAAAGCATTAGAGGTCGTTAAGATAAACCCTGACCTCTAGGCCAGGCTTTCCAGAATTGCTGAAAAGAAATCCATGTGCCCAAGTGTTCATCATTCGGATCCCAACTTGGGAAGAGACGCAGAACTAAAATCTTGATCCTTTCACCTTGCAAGTGCTCCAGTATGAGGGTTCCTCTTCCTAGCAGTGGCTTCCCATGTCTTCCTTCACAAAGAGGTCTCAAAATCCCATGAAACTGCTGTTTCTGTGGCAGACAACACAAGGAGCCAGGCCATAATGTAGCCTCTGCAGGACGATGCTTGGGTGATGGTCCCCGACATGGGACACCGCACAGTTCTGAGTGAGAAGGCCCAAAGTGCCCAGCCCAGCTGCCCACTTGGCTCCCTGCAGATCACCCAGGGCTTCATCCCTCTCAAAAACTCGGTGCATTTTTGTCGCTTAGCATTAGCTGTTTCTCGAGGCCAAATCTTCATCCTTAAGGGGTGGGTGCAGATTTATAGCTGTGAGTTCTGCTGACTTTATTTTCACATGAAAAAGCTGCTTCTTCGATCAGGTCTAGATAAGTTGCATTTCCATTGATTTTCTTTCTTTTTTCCTCTTGAAACGGAAGAAAGTGGAGACTCTTGAGATTCTACTCTTCTCTCAGTATTTTACATGCCTCTGCACACATCCGACATCCACTGCATATTTATCACTGTCTGCACCAGTGATAAAAAAAAGAGAAAAAATGCACCAGGGTGCATGTTGAGTGGCATCAGCATGGTCTGACCCGTGGGTGTTCGGGGAGGGAACTTGGAGGTCTTCTCCAAGGTCTCCACAAAGTCCTCTCCAACCACTGCACCCTGGAGGATCATGAGGGTTTTGCTCTGGCTGCTGACCGCACTCAAGAACCTCTTGAGGCGAAAATTTTAATGTTTGCCATTCCCTATGTATCTAAGTAAGTATATTTGCTCTCTCTCAGCCCTGTAGCATGCAGGAGGAAGGTCTGCAGGGATCTGTGCCAAAATAAAGGAGAAATCTTATTTTCTCGGTGGTTTCAGGAAGGTATTAAACTCAGAGAAGTCGCGGTGATTGCCATCAGTGCTCGCTCCCCTCCATGTGCCAGCAGCCACTTCTCCTGACCGTCTTGCTGCCCCTCTGGTCACCTCTGCCCCGCACCTCCTCATCGTCCTGCTCATTTTCCCTACCTTGAAGCAAGCTTGGCCCGTTTGCCAGTGCTGCGGCACCACCTTGCTTTTCCAGCCATCCTCAGCCTGTGCAGGTGGTAGTAGCAGCACGGTCTCCGTGTGGACAAAGCACCATCCCCTCTCCAGGAGCCGCGAGTGGCAGCGGGGCCGGGTCTGCGCGGCCGTGACGTGTCCTTGCAGGGTAGGGGCTGCGCATGGCCAAGGGGCAGGAACGCGGCCTGCCAGGCCCAGTCGCTTGTGCGAGTTGTGGGACGCGCTCGAGGACAGCGTTGCTGCACCTGGGAGTGTGCAGATCTCTCAGGATGGCACCTTACAGCTCTACTGGCTTATTTTTTCTCTTTTTTTCTTTCCTTTCCTCTTTTTTTTTTTCCTTTTCTATTTTTCCTTTCCCCTTCTTTTTTTCTTTTCTCTTTGGCTTTTTCCTTTCCCTTTCTCTTTTCCCTTTCCTTTCCTTTGTCCATGCTGTGCTAGAAACAGGCGAGCAGAGGGAAATGGGAGGAAAACCTCCTCCTGCCGCAGGACCAGGCTGTGGGAACAGCAAAGCTGTGGCTGGCTGGGAGTGCAGCGCTCGGTGCCGCCGCTGTGCCAGTCCCGAGGGATGTGAGCAGGTTTCCCTTTCCCTCTCCTTCCAGGTCGCAGCACCTCATCTGAAGCTGCCAAGGCCTTTTTGGAACTTGTTTGCTCGGGTGGTTTTGCTCACAGTCATATTTGCAAAAGTGTCTGGAGAGGTTGAGGAGCCTGAGGCTGTGGTTAAACGTTTGGGGTCGGTGCTACAGCAGTGCCCCTTCCTGTCCCTGCGTCACCCTCAGGGTCTGCCTGTGGAGCTGGTTGCACAACCACGAGATGCGGTAGATTGGGGAACTGCAGTGGCCAGCCAGGGAACCGCCTTTTCGTTGCTCGTTGCTCTGGTGGGGACAGCTTAGCTGCCCGAGATGCCCAGTATTTCTCAGTTATTTTTGAGTCATGACATTTCTGCTGGCCTTCTTTGGGTGAAAACTCCTTCTTAGGAGCTGTATTTCTCAGTTATTTTTGAGTCATGACATTTCTGCTGGCCTTCTTTGGGTGAAAACTCCTCTGCATTTCTTCCCTTGTGGTGGTCCTTCAGAGTAGCCTGGGGACTCCTCTGCTTGGACATCCCTGGCAGGGGTTGTGGCGGTGGCTCATGGTGGGGCAAGTGGGATCTGGCTCCTTGCTCAGGAGCTGGGGACTACAGGTGCTCCTCACTTTGCCGGTGAGCGTGGTGGAAGCGCACGTGCCTTTCCTGGCCCGTGCCCAAGCTGTGTGTGCCACGGAGCTCTCTGGACACATGGGGTCATTGGGACAACTGTTTGCACAGACCAGCTGTGGGCACAGCTCCCTAACAAGTGCAGATTGGTAACTCCAAAGGCTCCATCAGGCTTGAGGAGCTCAGGGATACGCTCCATACAGGTGTAGGGTCAAATTGCTCCACCAGCAGCATACGGGCTGTGTTGAGAGCCAAAGCAGAGCTTCATGCTCCTTGCTTGGAGGCATCCACCTTCTTGTTCATTGGTGGTTTGGGGATGGACCTTGTTCTTTCGTTGCCCATGACTCCTGTCAGCAGCGGTGAATGATCCCTGCCTGTTCGCCTTCCCTTCCCGTGGTTGTGTGGCTCTGTTGTGCCCCTTGCTCTAACTAGTTTCTTTGAGCTCTAACCAATGCTTCTCTTTTTCTTTGTTTCAGGAGAAGAGGACAAGAAATGAATGACACAAAGGAAACTCTCCTAAATAAAGGAAGCCTAACTTGTAACTCGGACTGAAGTCTTGCATGTTGACCATCACTAGAAGCCAGCAGGACATGCATGTGTCCGACTATCCGGCAAATGCGGGTGAATTGTTGAAAAGAGAAATACTGATTTTGTTTTGTTTCGTAGCTTTTTTTTTTTTCCTGTACATAACAGTGCAATTACTGGACAGCTGAAGTATGGTTTGGGAATGGACCTATATGTAACTGAATCATTGTAACCCTGTTCCTCGGGTATTTATTCCTGCAAAATGTTAGACCCTTTTTAAAATTTTCACCCTAACAGGTGAGCTGAGTCAAGGCATCCTTCACAGGTCATCAACAGGGGAGCCTGGTTTTTAAAGCAAGACTCTGTGAAAAGTGGATGGGAGGACACTTTCCTGAGCTGGGCAAGATGACACCAGGACAGCTCTCAGCTAGGAAGGGGTAGGATCCATGCAAGGGAGGAAGCGAGGAGGGACACGTGGCAGCAGCAGATCACGGCCCCTGAGTAGTGGTGTCTGCAGGAGCGTCGCGCACAGGCGCCGTGCGAGGGTAGCTGCGGTGCCCAGACGCTTCGGCAGCACCTCTGAAGGTAGTTTCAAGGCTTAGTGCCCAAATTCTGGGTAACTTCCCGTATGGTAGAGCTTGTGGACATGTATTTATACGTAGCGATGGCGTGTGCGTGCTTGTGTGTGGTGGCTGCTGAAGATCTCCCTATTTATCATGTCGATCCCTGTTTTTCTCCTTGTTGGGGAAAACCCTGCACCTTCTCAGGCCCCCCAGATACCAAGTGTGGCTTAATCTTTTGTCCTCTACAGACTGTCTTGTTAGATCTCCTGCACTGTTTAAGCTGTAGCCACCTTCCTTGCAGAGCCAACCATTTAAACAAAACCTGGGAATGAACAACTTTGGATTCCTCACATCTACGGCTCGTTTCTGGTCCTGGTCCCTTTACCAAGTTAACTTCTTCAATACTTCCCTGGCAGGAGTCATGTATAGAGCTTAAGTCTTTAGAAGCACCTGTCCATTAGTTTGTGTTCTCTGGGGGGACAACGCTGTCTTGCACAAGACATCCTTGACATCAGCAGCTTGCTGTCAGGATGGGAATGAATGTATGCTTGTACGTAATATCCTCCTCTGTTTTTCATGGAATCCCTTTTTATAAGGCACCAGATGTATTTTAAAATCTT
>NW_010585334.1:360941-386697 GCF_000705375.1 Tinamus guttatus
TATGTGTGGATCAGGAATGGATTTGGGGATGCAGGATGTTGACCTTTCTCCCTCGAGTAGCATCAGCTGAGAATATGTTTCTGATTATTTCTTTCCCAGCTCTTCAAATGCTCCCTCCTCTTTTCCTCCCTTTTCCCCATGATCCCATTCCAATAATACTCAGTTAGCTGGACATCATGCCTTTCCTTTCTTATAAATTCCAGCCTGGAGTACCCAATGGCACTAAGCCAGGCTGTTTGGGTAGCATTTTGCTCCTTTCCTGTCTGTTTTTTTTTTTTTTTTTTTACTTTTGCCTCATAAAAGCTCCCAGTGCTTTTCTCTTTTTCTTTTATATGGACAAGAGCTAACAAGCTAATCTTCTGTATAGTATGTGCCAAAAATCATCCTTCCTTTCTTTTCTCCATCACCAGCATTGAAAAAGCTGAGTAGAGCCCCCAGACCAATGGGAATGTACAGAATTGTTATACTACTGAGCTGATTTAATGTACAGAAAACCTTGCATGAAATGTTGTAACTGTATTTAATATATAATGTATTCAAGGAATTTTAATATGGAGCTCTTTAAAAAAAAGTCTTTATAGATATTCTGTGGTTACAGGAAGGTTGTTATTTTTTTTTAATATTATACTTTGTCTTGAAGAAGTTTTATTTTTCAAACAGTTTTATGTCTGATCGATTTAATTGGTGATCCAATGGGATGGCTAATTCCTTTTTAAAGGCTATTTTCACTGTGGATGAAGCTTGCCCTGGAGCAGAAGACCAGGGTGTGACCCAGGTACTGCTTAAGCCTTCAAAATAAGGCTTCAGTAAGTCCAGTGCCAAATATATATGTGATTGCACTTCGCCCAAAGGGTAGATTTTGCCTTTTTTTTTAGTACAGATCATCTCCAGCTCTCTGTGCGGGAAAATAACCAGTGGGAATTTAATCCAGTGTGGAATCCAGCCTCCTGTGTGCTCAGTACCAGCCCGGTGATTCAGAAGAATTTCCTTCCGTGTGTCCTGGAGGCTGAAAATCCAGGAATCGCCAGTGGAGGCTGGACCAGGTTCAGAGCGTCCCGGCCCTGTTCCGTGTTGCTCCGTGCCATGGAGTCGGACCGGGCGTTTCGGCTGCCTGGGGCCTCTCCCCGGGCACGTTGCCGCGCTCAGTCCCACCGGCTGCGACTCCTGCGGTCCCTCTGTGCCAAGGGGCACCATCAGGATGGGCAGGATGCTGCTGCGTCCCCTGAGCTGAAGGCTTGGTGCATTATTATCATTTTTACCCAGATACGTATATGGTTTTCTTATGTAGAGGTCTCTATAATGTGTAATGAATAGTGATGGCAGTTCTGTAAAATAAGGAGATTTTTTTTTAAAAAAAAGCTGTTTTTCAAGCACATATAAAAATGATGAAATTTTAAGTTGCTATTAAATTCAAAAAAATTTTTCCTAATTTCATTTGACACCAGAGAGATAGGGATGATTTTACCAAACATCCTTTTGAACCCTCTGTCAGAAAGGCTGTTTCAAGAGAGATGAAGTTTGTTATTTTGTTGGTGGCAGAACTGCCACGGCGCTCTGTTCTGCTCTGTTCTTGCAATCCTTGGTTACAGTTGTGACTTACCAGACACCGAGCCATCGAGTGCCAGAGATCAGAGCCATGTCCCAGCCAAAGGCCTGTGCTTTCCAGCAGCAGCAAATTTGCACTTGCCTTTTTATTGTGAGTCTCTAGGTCACTTTAAAAAAAATGATGACGAGCCCTTGAACCCTGCATTAAGGGTACCTGGAACAGGCATCTCCTCTGCTAAGAGGGACCATTTTTTACACATCTGTGTTTCTTAATGGGAGGGACACATCTTTTTTTTTTCCCCTCTGTTCTTTAGTTGGGAAAGACAAGTTTCACTCTGCTTTTTAATTACAGAGGCTCATAATTGAAATATTTTAATAAAGTAGAAAAATATCCTTAGACTGAATTGTTTTTTCTGTTATGCTTTGGTGAAGGGTCAGGATAAATGATATAGTTATTTATTAAGTGTATGTCACCAGCAGCGTGCTGGGCGCTTTGACATGCTCGAGTGTCTTCTTCTGCAGACATGAGACCGTCGCGTTTGGGTTGGGTCTCACTGAAGTGTTTGGTTGTGTGCAATAGCCTGGAGATGGACACCGGGGTAGCTGTTTCGCCCAAGGGCTTGTTACAAAAGGCAGCCTAGGGGAAAAGCAGCTGGAATTTTTGTGATAACAGAGCTTAAGAATCACTTTATTTCTGTTTTTCTACCTGGCATAGTCAGATCCTTTAATAAAACTCAGTGTCTTTCCAGAGCAGTTTTACCAAGGGATGGATCCTGGGCCAAGGGCAGCGGCCGTGCCCGATGCATCGCGGAGGACGCGCCGGGTGGCAGTGCAGGCTGGTCTGTGAGCACTCCAAATTCCTTTCTCAGGAGACAGTCACCACGTTGGGTGGCACCAGTAAATTAAAGGCTGGAGGCAAGGATCCCTCATCCCTTGAGCAAGCACCAACTGTGAGCATTGGGCAACAGCTTTGAAAACTCCTCTGTGCTGTTTCAGGATGTTGTATCATTACGGCCAGTTGTGGAATGAGCTGTTCCATCTGTGGCACACAATCCTATCAGGAGGTACGTTAGAAATGTAAAAAGGCAGCAGTTACTTAAAGCAACTGAGAGAAAGGAGAGGCAAGAATGATACTGAGAAGTACTTCCTGCGTCTTGCATTTTATTTCAGTAATGTCTTTGCTGATCCAAAAAGGAGTGCATCTTGCATTTTATTTCTATCCAGTAATGTCTTTGCTGATCCAAAAAGGGTTCAGGGTCATGACGCTGAAGCCATGAGTGTTTTTCGTTTGTGCCTTTGAGACTTTGGCACTGCCGTGATGTCTTTCATGTGTTTCCTCGACTCTGCTCCACCAAGGCTGGATGGTACCATTAGATTTTAGAGAAGTCAGAAGTTGGATGCATGGACTTTGTTGGAGGGCTTGAGGAACTTCATTCTTGTAGCAGAAATGTGTCTGGAAGGCCCGTGAGGAACAAAGGATGGGTTTGAAACTAGAGTGTCTGCTTTCGGCGTGCGCAGTGTGCAGCAGAAGTAGCAGGAGGGGCAGTAGGGTCATTTAGAAGCAGTTTTTGGTCCCTCTTGTGTACATCAGATCAGTGGTGCTGCTTTTAAGTCAGAGTCTTGTTCTACGAGCACTCAGATAAATGTTGTGCTTGTGGTTCAGCCTAGGGGCCGTGCCCACTGGTGACCCTTGTTCTGAGCAGTCCAGTGATCTGGGCATCGTGTTGTTTGTGATTCTCCTGAAACCTGACACACAGGAGTTCCCCGAATCTGCTCCTAACTTTTGTTGGATTTTCTCCCTTTTGTTTGTATCTGGAGTGGCCACCACCTCGAAGGAAGGCAGCTGGAGAGCCCAGCTGGGCAATCTGAAGCGATGCCTCCTGCCCCCTGCCCTGTGGGTGGGGGTCTCCTGCGTGCCCCACTTGCCCAACTGGTGGCACTCGTTGCTGTCCGTGGTGCTGCTGGCAAGGCCACATGTTCCCATGGAGCCTGGCTCGTCACCCGTGCCAGCCCCATGTCCCCAGGCCATTCCCAGGTGTCCCCGCTCGCTCCCACGTGGGCTTTTGACCCCTCCAGTGACACTTCCCTGGCTGAGCATGGCCCGGCAGGAGGAGAGAGCTCTACCCTGTGGCATTCCCATTTCCCAGTGCATTTCCAGGTGGGCACGGGGAGCTTTGCACATCGGGAGCGCTGGTTTTGCAGGCGAGGGCTCCACGGGGGAGCCCGCGGCAGCCTCCACGGGGCAGCGTTTGGTTCGGGGCCTGCAGGACAGCAGGGAGCAAGGAGGGCGCAG
This sequence comes from Tinamus guttatus, assembly GCF_000705375.1. The sequence goes on from NW_010585334.1 coordinate 364,780, forward strand.
GGCAGGTTGGGCTCATTGGAGCTTTCCGTTTGGTGCCGTTCGGCTTTCGGGAAGGACAGGGTGTTTGTTAGCGAGGCTGGATGTCCCCGTGTGAACCTGGAGCGATGGAGCAGGCTCATGTCCAAGCCGTGCGGAGGCCGCGGGGCTTCAGCTGAGCACGAAGGACGAGGAAGAGGGAAACTTCCTTGTGGAGCTGCCAGCAGGTGCTATGAGTGTCCTGGCTGGATGGGAGAGCGTGCTGGATTTTGTTGATTTTTTTTGTTTTGTTTTTAACTACATATATGATGCCTGAACAGCCAAGTCTAGAAACCTCTGAGTTTGTGCTTCGTAGCAAAAGGTAAATCATTGTATCCTGGGGGGAGGGTGTTATTTGAGGGGTAGAACTGAGAGAAAAAAGGTTTCCTATTTTATTATATGAGAGATATTTTTCCACTCAAGCCCTGCATCCTAAATCGTGTCCTTTGTCCAACTGTAAATAGCCAGGTGTGTTGTGTAGGCACGAGGAGGCTCGTTGCGGTCACATAACCATGATCCACTCTGTTCACACAATATTGGGCTGATTTGTTTTATACTTATGGAATTACAGAAATAAAAGCAATTTTACTGGATGGCTCTGGATTTTTTTTTCTCGTTTTTCTTTTGCTTTCCTTGCCCTGCTCTGGCCCGTTTGCCGCACATTTGGGGGACACTGAGAAGCCGCTGGGAGCTGTATGGAGAGCCTGAGGGCATTCTTCAGCCGTAAAAGGAATTGCACTCACCAGATCGGGATTTCTTGTGGGTTTTCGTAGCAGCCAAACTAGAAATGGAGCTGAGGCTGCCTTTGGCATTGGGTGAAAGGGAAGGAGTGGCACAATGTGACCGCTGAGAGTTCTTAAAGAACCAGCTAATTCACTTGTAGGGCATGGCAGCACAGACAACAGTGCTGGTTTTGACCCTATCCAGGCCAGTTCCCACTTTGTCTCCCCAGCTGGGGAGCTTGAAGTCCTGCTTGCACCGTGACCATGAAAACGCAGCCTTCCTTGTGGTGGTGGGAGACTTTCCACCTGTGCAGGCTGAGGTGCCAGCAAAGCTGCCCTGAAATCCCAGCACGGGGTCTGCGAGGGGAACCTGGGGCTCTGCTTCTCTCTCCAGGACACCCGGAGCTCTGGGGACTGCAGTGTTTGGAGTGGGAAAACCCCGCCACTGCTGGAGGTTGTGTTTTGGGATGAGCTTGGATTCATGGGGACATCTGCCCCAAGACGAAAACCTGGAGCTCCCTGGCTAGATGCTGTGATGGAGAAAGGTGTTCACCAAGGGTGATAGGACCCAAACAGGGGGGGGTTTAAAAGCAGTCTGTTTCTAAGCTACTAGATCACTAGCCTGAGGAAAGCAGGTCTCATTTTACCCTGTTTCACCAAGGAATCCACACCAAATTGCCCTCCTATTGCAGTGGCCACCTGCACTGCTATACGAAGGGTCACCCTATCCCGTGGCCTCTCCTGTAGGACTTTCCAGGCCTCTCCGAAGGCTGTGGGTGTTGCATTCCCATGGGTCGGGATGGGAGCAGCGCTCCGGCTCCTTTAGGTATCTTCAGCATCTCCCTTTAATTTGTTTGCTTTGGAGTTGGCTAGATCATGGCCAAGATATTTCTAGTCAGAAGTGTTGCTGTGGCAACCCGGGGCCGCGCTGCCACTTCTGCGGAGCTGATGTCACCAGAAACATCTGCGTGCGCGAGGGCGTCGCGGAGCGCGGGCAGCGCGAGGCCAGCGCTGCCGGGAAGGAGGGAGGAGAGGTCAAGAGCAAGTTAAAATTGGAACAAAAACTGAACATGCCGTCTTGTAGGACCAAGCCTGCTCTCGTCTGCCAAATGTTTTTCCCAGCGTGCCCCTGTTTGTTGCAGTGGCCAGGCCACAAGAGCCACCGCGGTGGCCAAAGTCGCTGTGGTGGCCAGGAGTGGGGCCACGGTGGCCACGCGGGGCGGGAGGGAGCCGTGAGGCCGCGGCCCCTGGTGTTTCCAGCGCGCTGCGGATTTTTGGGCTGCGGTTCGGAGCGCTGTCACGGCCGCTGCCAAGCGTGAGCCTGCAGTGTGTAACCGGCTGCGCTTCCGCCCTGCTTTTCCAGCAGCAGAGCTGAGGTTCTTGGAAGAGCAGCGCCCGAGAGGCGCTCATTGCCCCGGCCTCCTGCGAGGCCGCAGTGGCCTCTCCCCCGGGGGTGCAGGCGACACATGGCCCGAGGGCTGCTCGGGCTCCTTCCCTTCGCAGCCGGTAGCCCCAGGGAGCTGCCCCCTCCTCGCCAGTGCCAGCTCCATGCTGCAGCTCGTGCTGCCCTTGAAAACAGTAAATTTTGCATTTTTCACTCAGCAAACCCCCCCAAAAGCTTGAGTTTGCTTATCATGTAAACGCAAGAATCTTCTTCAGTAGCCACTTAAATTCCCACCGTACCCACAGCAGGGCAGCCAGGGACCGTTTCTGCTGTCCTGACACTGGGAGCCAGTCTTGGACCCAGCTGGAGCCGAAGGCGACTCTCTTTGGGCTGGGACCAGCAGGTGCAAAGCCCCATTTACACCTGTTTTTGTTTTGGTTTGTCTTTAATTCTTCCTTACCCTTTGCAGGAAATTATTGAGTACCCGCGAGGAAACGCGCTTTGCTCCAGCCGCCCGAGCTGTGCCGCGCTCGGCCACCCGCCGCGGGTGTCACCGTCCCCGCTCACCTTATACCTCGCATGAAGCAATTCAGCGGGTGGCAACCACAGCCCTGAGCACCCCGGCCCACGGGCCACATCAGGGCTCACTGGAAGCTAAATCGGGAGGCGCGTATTATCACCCGATGGAAACTATTTTTGCTAAATCCATGCTCTAACCATTTTATTGACTCCCAGGACCAGAGAGGAGGGTAGAAGTGATTTCTTTACAAGTCATTTTGCTGTTAAATTTAGCTGTCCTATTTTCATTATCCCCATGGCCTTGGCAGGGGTGCGCCGCCTTCCCTAAAAGGCCTCGTTTCATACAGTAAGTTACTCGCCTCTCCCCTGACAGATATCTAAGCTTATAAGGTTCGCCTGCTCCGCTCAATAGCGGTATCGGGCATCAATCTGGGCGATCAGCACCCGTGCCGCGCGTTGGCGCCCGGCTCCATGGCTTCCCATGCGGCCGCGGATGCGGCTGTCAGGATGAGGCCGTGGCCTGGGATCGCCTGATTTGGATGCGAGCATTGTGGCGCGGCCGGAAGATCGGGATGAGCGGGAGCATCGCGGCCTTCCCTCCGGCGCCAGGCTGCGTGTTGAGCCTGTGGGTCAGAGCGCCTGAAGTTGAGGGCATGGGAAGGTGCCAGGTGGTGGTGCTAAAAAGAAAAATAAAGGTCTGGAAACTCTTTTTTCCTGGCCGCTTTCTCCATATTGCCGAATGTGTCCACCCCAGCTCAGGTGGGACAGAGCGGAGGTTCCTGCAGCTTTTGAGCTTTGAGCCACATTCTGGAGATCAGAGGGGAAAACAGCCTTTGCTTCCACCAGAAATTCCCCCTCCCGAAGCTCCCCCTTCCTTCACAGAGGAATTTCCCCACGGACCTTGGGGGAGCCCTCGTTAGGGCAGCAGTTCTGGGGTGCCGCAGGGCTGTGCAAGGGGAGCTGGGTGCTCTCCTACTTCCTGCATCCACCGCACAGCCGGGAATTGGGGATAATTCAGGAATTCATCCTGTGTCGAGCCAGAGCCCGTGTTCTCAGCCCCCGGTGCATCTCCCTCCTGCCTCTGCCCCCAGCCCAGCAGCCCGGTCCCCTTTCGGGAGCGGGGAAGGCGGGTGGCGCCGCCGGCCCAGCCCCGGGCCATGTAGGGCGCCGGCTGCACCCAACCCAGCGCTTATAGGAGGAGGAAGCCCCGGCCCCGCGCAGACGAGGAAACCCGGCTGCCCAGATGTGCGCCGAGAGACGCCGCTAGCGAGTCCTTTTATTTTTTTCTCTTTTTTTACCCCTCCTCTCTGCAAACGCCGGCACTGGGGCGAGCGCAGCCCTCTCTGCGCGCGGGGCGGCAGCGGGAGCCTCCCGCGTCCCGCCAACGCCGCAGCCATGGGGCAGAAGTGCATGGACAGGGTGTCGTCCTTCCTCTTCGAGTACGACACCCCGCGCATGGTGCTGGTGCGCAACAAGAAGGTGGGACTCACCTTCCGCCTCATCCAGCTCATCGTCCTCACGTACATCATCGGGTAAGGTTTCGGCACCCCGGCGCGCTCCCCCTGGCTTCGGGCATTGCCCCCTCGGGTGGCTGGAGCAACTCCTCCATCTCAGCCCTGTCCCGCCAGCGGCTCCAGCTTAGGGAAGGCAGGGGGGCAGCCGGGGGGCTGGGAGCGGAGCGGGGCAGCGTGTCCTTGTGGCACCCCAACCGCAGGACCAGGTGGGCATTTGCTTTTGGGATGCTCCTCTGCAGCCCCCTCGGTCCCTACCGCCCACCAGCTTCCTGCCCCTGGCTCCTGGCACCACGGACACGCTGGGACCCAAAGGGTCTGGACACGACCGCCTCGGGATAGGGAACTGGGAAGAGGCGACTGCTTGGAGCGCAGTGGCTCGAGCTGCCGAGCTAAAATTGGGACTAGCAGCAAGGAAGATACAAAAAAGAAAAACCCACAGGCCAGGGTGGGAGGTCATGGGGGCGGTGTTGGCTGCAGAACGTCAGCACGAGGTCACGGCGATTCCTCCGCTCACGAGCGCTGCCAGGGTGAATGTCCCACTACTGTCCCGCCAGGCTGCTCTGGCCAGCCCTGGCATCCCGCTCGCTGCTCCCAGCTCCTCTTTCCCATCGGCAGCACGCCGGCATGCTCAGCATTCCTCTCTCTCCTCATTTGGCCAGCAGATATTTATTTATTTGCAACTTGCCTACTTATTTGCTAGCTTCCTGTGCGCAAGCCTCTGCTGCGGGCGGCGCCTCCACGTGCTGTGCACCTATATCCGGAGATAACGGCGGCCATGCTGCGCTGTGCCTGCTTCTGCCTGCGCGGTGGCCTCCGGGCCGTTGTCTCCCACATAGGGTGCCAGAATGTAAAAAAGAGCAATTCTGTGCCCGAATCTCCCCTCCTGGGCGCTGGTGGAGGAAATGCCTCAGAGATGTTCATAGAGAGGCGGTGGATGGTGGCCAATGTCCCCCTGCCGGGGTTTCTGTTTCCTTCCTCTCTGGGGCCCAAGGAAGGGCTGACAAAAACCAGATCGCTCCTTTTTTAGCACCCAGCGCCGCTCCCCGCCGCCATCACTGGCCCATGTTTACAGTCTCCCTGTGTCACAGTTAATTCCCTGCTGAAGGTTACTTGGTGCCGGGCCCTAAAAACTGTGCACACGGGCAGGACACCCCACATGGCGGCCGGTGGGGTCCCCATGTGGCCCCAACGCGGGATGGCGCAGGCGAGGCCTGCTGCGGATGTGAGCTCAGCAATACTCCCGCTGTCCCCTCCGTCGGCCCTAGGTGGGTTTTCCTCTACGAGAAGGGCTACCAGTCGCAGGACTCCATTGTCAGCTCGGTGTCGGTGAAGCTCAAGGGGCTGACTCTGACCAACGAGAGCCGCCTGGGCCCCCACATCTGGGACGTGGTCGACTATGTCTTCCCGCCTCAGGTAAGGAGGTCGCGCGGGCCGTGGTCGGGCTCTTCCCCATTGCTGTGTTGCCCCAGCAAGGTGCCCCTGTGGCCACAAGTGGGTCGAGTCCAGGGCCCACTTCTGAGTGCCACAGAGCACCATGGTGTCGGGTGTCTTCAGAGGAGACCATCCTTGTCCTTCGGAGCTGGCGGTGTCTCCTCTGCTTGGTGACAGCTCCCCAGGGCCACCTGCCAGCGGGTTTCAGAGCTGCACCCAGAGGCAGGCAGGAGAGGAAAGCCCAGCGCCAGGTCTCAGCTGGGCCCATTTGTCTCTGCAGGGCGACAACTCTTTTGTGGTGATGACCAACTTCATTATCACCCCTGGACAGAAGCAAGGAACATGCCCTGAGGTAGCTGCTGTTACTTCCATCCTAGGAAGCTTCCTACGCTTTGGGTCAGGCGGTGGCATGGAGGAAGGAGTTGGCTTCGCTGCTCTTCCTCACAACAAGTTTGGGGAGGGTCTGAGCCAGGCACCATGCTGCTGGTTTTGGCTTGGAAGTGCGATGTGTCGACATCTGTTTTGGTGAAAATGGCAGGAATCCACTTTCATTTTCCTCCCTTCTGGAGACAGTGGAGCAGAGGAGGCTCAAGGCCATGGCCAGCCTGGAAAAAGGCATCCTCCCAGGGCATTAAAAAAAAATCCCACCTCTTCCTTAGTCAATGCGGCCTCCTTAGCCCAGGAAGCTGCACACAGACAAGGCTCTGGCTGCAGCTGAGCAGCGTTTCCCCGGGTGCCCGTGGTGAGTGTCCAGCCATGCTGTGGGGCAGGAGGGAGAAGCCCCGGTGACCCTGGGCCGATGCGGAGCCATGTCTGCTTGCTTGTCCCCACAGCTGCCGGACGCCGGGCTCTGTGAGCGGGATGGCGACTGCAGCCAGGGCAAGTACAGCCGCCACGGGCAAGGTAGGTGGCCACAGCTCAGCAGGGTCCCCAGGTCTTGGAGACCTTGGGTTGGTGGCTGATGGGGAGTCTACGCAGCGTCCTGAGTGTGGGTCCCACCTGGCTGGCCTTGCTTTTTCCTTCCTAAAGATACCTGAGCTGAAAAATGTATTCCCAATAAAAATTTAATCCAGATTAAACCCACATTTCCACAAAGCTGGTATCTTTCTAATGGCAAGGCATTTTCTGAGATGTGTTTTAGCAAGAAACATGTCCAGTTGCTCCTCTGTATGATGACAGTGCGAGAGAAGTTCCTGCTCCAAAACAAGAGGGCAGAATTAAATGCACTTTTTATGAAAGAGTGCCAAAACACCAGGTACTTTGTGCCTCAGTGTCTGTGATGGGGTTAGTACTCCAATCATAAATCCCATATATATAGATCCCATAAATCCCACATCTGGCCTGTTAAAAGGTATCACACTGGGATTTTCCAGTATCCAGGGTGTGAATGACTGTCTGTCTTCTCTGCAGGGCTCATGACTGGCAAGTGTGTGAATTTCAACAGCTCTGTGAAGACCTGTGAGATCTTTGGCTGGTGTCCTGTTGAAGTAGACTATCACGTTCCTAAGTAAGAAATTATGTGGTTGCCTCCTATTTTCCAGCCCAGAGATGGCACTAGCAGCATGTAGCATAGGGTAGAGCAAAGTCAGGCCCTCTACCCTTGCTCACTGTGCATTTGGGGTTTCTTAACCTCACCAAAATTCCTCCCTGTCCTCTGGCAGGCAGTTTTCTGTGTCCTTTTCTGTGTCTCTTGGGGGATCTTCTACTTAGAAAGGCCAGAAACAAGATCATCAGTTTTGCTGGATTCTGCTTGCCCTGGTTTTTGAATGCATCTCCACCAAATGGGCTCTTTCCTAGAGGCTGGACATGTGTCAACACTTGTGTTTTTCAGCCCTGCCTTGCTGATGGAAGCAGAAAATTTCACCTTGTTCATTAAGAACAGTATCACCTTCCCCAGGTTCAAGGTGTCCAGGTAAGAAGAGATTTGGGAGGCACGGCTTCTGCTCCAGCTGTAGCTCTAGAGGGAAAATGGCTCAGGTAATTGGACACTTCATGTGGGAGATGCAGTCCCACATCAGCAAACCCAAGAGCCAAATCAGCTGATAGGAACTGAGACATTTCCGCCAGTGCCCTCTCTCCCAAACCCATCCTGCTGCTGGTGGCCTCAGCTACAAGAGAGTTTCTGGGATTACGTTCCCCTGAGTTGCCTCATATGATGCACATGATGATACAGTTTTTCTCCCATTTTTCTTCTCCTTTCTCCCCTAAAGAAAATAGTAAAATACCCAATGCGACAGTGGGAAGACAGCAGACTTTGTTTGCAAGGGTCAGTAGGAAAGTCGGGCTGCAAAATTCCTGCACTCCGTGGCCTCTTTGCACCAGGCCTGGCTGATGACCCACCCACCAAGATCAGAGTAAACTTCCTGCCTTTGATCACTACTGCTAATTAACTGCTGCGCACAAATGATGGGATGGGGCTGATCGATGCGCAAGACTTTCATTGAGGCCATGGAGACTTCACAGGACTATTTTTAGGGGAAAGTGCAAAAGAGGGCAGCAGGCAAGAAACTATCCTTTCCTTTCTGGACAAGATAGCAAAAAAATGCTAAAAGTCGAAGCTCTAAGATGCATTATCCTTGAGCTCTTCCAAACAAAAACAATTTGTGTACGAAGCACCACATGGCAGATCCCACGGAGGAGCCGACAGGCGAACCAGCGATGCAGCTGGGAAGGATGACAGAGGCCACAGGAGGGCCTGCAAACCTGGGGGAGGAAGGAGGGATCTGTGAGAAGTCAGGGTGCACAGACATGGGCAGCAGCCAAAATTGCAAGCCAAAATCAGAAGTAGAGAGCAGGGAAAACTCAATAGAGGTCTCCTCTGCAGAAGGAGGTTCAGGAAGGTTTCAAGCTGCTGGTGGGGCAGGAGAAACCAGAGAAGAGCAGGGTGTCCCACCCAGAGGAGACAGACCCGCATGGATGGAGACCCATCTGTCCACCGGAGGGATGTCCCATGGGTCAGAGGAGGCCAAGGACAGAGCAATCTCACCCAGCTGTGAAGTTATCCTACTTTGAGCCACAGACTGGTTCGGAGACTTCCAGAGAGCCTCTCCGACCCAAAATATTCAGCTGGTCTGTGATTCAGGCTTAGTCTGTGACACTATTTTTCCTTCACAGGCGCAACTTAGTTGAGAGCGTCACCAAGCAGTACCTGAAGAAATGCACATACCACAAAGTCACAGACTCCTTGTGCCCCGTGTTTGATCTGGGATACATAGTGAAGGAATCGGGGCAAAACTTCACCCTCCTGGCTGTTAAGGTACTTACATTTCAGTGGATGTTTCTCGCTGGCATTGGGAAGGGGGCCAGCAGGGCCAGTGGAGGGATCACCCCTGGGCTGTTGAGACAAGAGGAATCTGTTTTTTTTAGGGATTTGTGTGGCAAGGTCTGAATTAGCTCTTAAAGATAAGGAATTTCCTCAAACATGACCTAATATTTAAGCCTTTCTGGGGAACTCCCCTGTGAGACTGACAGATTTGGCCTACTGACAGGAAATCCAGGATTCGGTTTGTTTTAATTTGTGTAACTAATGAGTAGAGTTGCCTGGCCAAATTCTCTTTGTTTGAGTTCTGAAACCTCAGCCAAAAAGTCAAATATCGGTCATGGCACAGTGTGAGGTCTGCAGCGTCCCTCCAGGCTCAAAACCAAAACTCTGCCTTATATTTCTCATGCATCTCTCATATATGCAAGAGTAGCAGCATCTCACAGCCTTAAGCCCACTCTTCAGTCATTAAACTGAATCAGACTTGCATGTATTAAAGAGGCACAAGGAAAACCTCTACGGTGTAGTTAGTACCTGGAGCAGCTCATATCTATGCCTGGACTCAGGAAGCTGAGCCAGGAGCAAGCGGGTGGGATTCAGTATTCCATGCGGGAGCAAGCCTGGCCGCGCGGGGACGGCGCTGCGCTGTGACGCGGCCTCTCTCCGCTGCAGGGAGGCGTCGTGGGCATCACCATAGACTGGAACTGCGACCTCGACTGGCCCATCCGCCACTGCAAACCCATCTACCAGTTCCATGGCCTCTACAACGACGACAGCAACGTCTCCCCCGGCTTCAACTTCAGGTCAGGGATTGTCTTTCCAGCCAAAAGGTGACGTCTTGGTGGGATGCCACCGCATTTGCCACAGGAAATGGGGCTCTAAGTGCCAGTGGAGGCACGGGAGGGTGACATGCCTGCAGCCAAGGGTCCTTGGAGGGCATGGAAGGGGATGGGACTGCAGGTGCTGGGGTCCTGTCCTGCTCCATGGGGCTGTTGAACACCCCAGCAAGCTCGTAACGCTGCTTGTCTAATTGGGCAGATATGCCAAGTACTACAAGGAGGATGGGTTGGACAAGAGGACGCTGTACAAGGTCTTCGGGATCCGCTTCGATATCCTGGTGAATGGCAAGGTGAGGGTGGGGGCACCGATGCCAGCGAGGACCTTGTGTGGGTACCTGCACCCTTAGGGCTCTTGATGGCCATCAGGGAGGAGGGAAGAGGGGAGTCTTGTTTTAGGGGCTGCATTGACCTGCAGTTTGGTCTCCAGTGTTGTCCCAGGACGGGGAGGAACTCTCAGGGTCTGCCCAATACCCAAGATATCTAAATTTTCCTGTTTGAGCAATGAGCTCCAAGCCAGCTCTCCACCAGCTCCAGTCTGTCTCTGTGCAGTGGTGAATTCTGTGGTGTGGGCTGCTCTTTTAGCTGAGCACCTGAGCATCTGCACCTATTGCCACATTTCATTTTCCTTGGCTGATTCTGACTCATCACCTCGTTCCTCTGATTTTTTTCAGGCGGGAAAATTTGATATTATCCCAACTATGACCACAATAGGCTCTGGAATTGGTATTTTTGGAGTGGTAAGTTCAGATATTTCCAAACCCTAAAAAGAAACTTATTAAGAATTATTAATAAGTGACCTCCATGTAATGTGTCCCTGAGTCCAGCAAAATGCCAGTTATTGCTCAGACAGCAAGGGACATGAAAAGGAACAAGGGAACTGCTCTCTTGCCTTGCGTTGCTCAGGGAAATAGGTGTCCACTAATGACAAGCCCACGTGAACACCGCTTAGCAGGATCTGCCATCTTGCTTGAGCTTGAAGGCTTTCATGGGAGAGCCGTGTCTTGGTACATCCCCAATGGTTTCTGAAGTAGAATCAGTATTGGGGTGATTTGGATGGGTTTTGGAGGTGAGGGGCAGCATTTTGTGCCAGAGGGAAAGCTGAGATACAGTTTGGTTATGGCCACTGAAGGCCAAAAACCAAAGTGTGCTGGACTCTGAATAAAGTTGACCTAAACCTCCTGGTATTGAATCCCTCATGCTTCCCTCTCTCCACGCTCTTGGCACTTGATTGTACCCTTGGGCACTTGGGCTACACACGCTCAAGCAGTGGCCAAGCTCTAGTTTGGGGGGCAAACTGAAACCTTTGGAATGAGGCTGGAAGGTATAGGATGGCCTAGGTGGCCAGGAGACCAGCTCCAACCTACACTTTGGTTTATGCCATGCTTCAATTTAAGGCCTCTGTCCTCTGCGACCTGCTGCTGTTGCATTTCCTCCAAGGACGGGACTACTACAAGCAGAAGAAATTCAAATACGCGGAACCGGAGCCGGTGAGTAACAGTTGAAGCCTCCTGTGCGTGCGGATGTGCAGGGGCCAGGATGCCACAACAGGCACAATGTTTAACCCTGAGGGGGACCAGGCACCTTCTCTGAGCTAGTTGTCCCCTGGGATTGTCAGGAGCTTGAACCCAAGCTTGAACCTCCTCTCCAAAATTATATAGACCTTCTGCAGGAGGTGGTAGTAATTGTAACGGCGCCTACATTTTCATCCAAAAATGTGCTTGGACCCTGTGGGTTAGAAGTGGCTCCTCTGTAGCCATTTTCACTGGTGTTAGTTAAAAAAAAAAAAAGGAAAAAAAATGAATATTTTCTCTCATTCTATCCCAGTCAAAGTCACATAAGAAGGAGGAGAAGCTGGACAACCAGCAGTGAGAGGTGAGCGGAGCTGCCCTCGCCCCGGCCCTGCTGCTGTCACCCTCCTCCTCCTCCTCCTCTCCCAAACCGCCACCATCATCCCATTCGGCAGCGCCGGGGCCCCAGCGGGGAGAGCGTTGCGGGTGCCTGGAGCAGCTCCGAACTGAGGAAAAGTGGAAAACGACATGGCCGGAGCCGCCCGCGGAGTCCGGAGATTATTTTGTAAGAGTGTATTTTACTAAAAAAATAAAGAAACTTCTAATTTTTCTACTATATGTCCCCGCGGTGCAGTGTTGCGATGGGTGCCAGTGGCCTGGGCTCTCCAGCACAGAGCAGTCACACGTGCCAAGCGTCCGACTTCCCCATGCGCTGCCTCTCCCACCGCTCACTTCCCGGCCTCCGCTCCTTCCTCCATGCCCTCCGGAGGAAACTTTGCCGCTGCCACTTGGGAACTGGCTTGTCCCCACCCCAGGGAGGTCGGAGAAGAGGCTGCAGGGGTTGTGTTGCTGTCACCAAAATGCGGGTGATGCTGGTGGGGAGCTCGAGCTAAGGGACCTGCGTGCAGGCGCGGGAGGGAAGACGCTCGTACCAGCGTGGGCGAAATTCAGATGGGTGTCCAGGAAGCTCCCTGGAGCTCAGCCGGCTGATTTTGTCCCATCTCTGCAGTCACACAAGAGGCCTGTGGTGCCAAGGACCAGTGGATACACAGAGGAAAGGCTCCCTGCAGCCAGCAGAGGGGACTGGAAGACCACGGCTCTCGTCCCTGTGCTCCTGGGTTTGAAACCGGAGCAGAGGCAGCAGGGCGAGAGGCTCAGGGAACCCTTGGGCTCTGCTTAAACTGCTCCAGGAGCAGCTCCAGGGTTGCTGCCTCCTGCTTAATCCTTCAATCTGCTTTTAGCGCAAAGTCCCCGTTCCCTCCTAGGAGGGAATTAAAAGGCAGAATAGGAATTTAGGAAAGACGCTATTTGAAAATGATCCTTTGTAGTTGTTATTCTAAACCTCTGAGCAGGGATCCCTAAAAATCCCAAGAGATGCTTTAAAAAAAAAAAAAAGGAAGCTTTATATTCATTTCTTTGTGTGCTTTTCAAAATATGAATATTTTGGGATCCTTTTTCTTTGCTTTTCATTCACCAACCACTTCTGCAACCATCAAAGGGAGAGAATTTTTTTCCTTAACCAGCAAGATCATCATGGCGTCCCCGTCCCAGGGCCAGTGGCATTCAGGGCAACACCATGCAGGGCGACAGCTTTTAGAGGCAACTCAGCAGCTGCCTGATTTTACCTGCTGGTCCCCTCTGCACCCAGTAAGAATATTTATTATTCAGCTGCACAGCTGGCAGCTCCCGATTTATGATCATCTGTAAGGGTTACCGGACTGCACCTTCAGTAAATACATCTTTTTGTCCCCTCAGGCTCAGTTACTCTGAAGGAAACCAAGTGGTGCGGATATTTTGGAAGAGCGATTGCAGGAATCCTTATTCTGCAGCAGTTTGTTCTTTGTGCACAGTCCCCAGCACAAAGAGACCTGGTTTCCACCCGGCACTTCCAGACACTGTAACAACACAAATTAAAAATTAATATGTTTGAAGTATTCTCAGCTCGTTTTCACCCAGAAAGCGCTCTGGAAACATTAGCAGCCAACTCTGCCTAGATATAGGAATAGCAAGGTCTAATGTGAATGTTGCTGCAGCATTATGGTCTAAGCCTCCAAGAGAAACATTCTCCAGGACTTGTCCTGCCCTGATCACGGTGCTTTATGGGATTGTTACTCCTGTATCATGGAAAGGGAATGTGGGACACTTTCCTTTTTTTTTTTTTTTTTTCCCTGGAAGAGATAGCAGGCAGCTCACAACCAGCTGGCCCGGTTCTTACTCTGCGTCGAGTGACCATCTGCTCTGGAGGGGATGGTTCAGAGCCTGGTCCCAGGGCTCATCCCATGCTGGTGGAGCCTGGGGACCTTTTGTGCTGGTCCGAAACAAGCCCTGGGGTCTTTCCTGCCTCCTCCCATCAGTCACGGAAGCTTTTTCATGGGGAAAAAAAAAAAAAAGGAGTATGTATGTATGTATGTATGTATGTATGTATTTCAGCTGCTGGCAACTTCCCTGGCCAAAAAATGTGTTTTTTGGGAGGATGGCCCCGGTCCCCATAGTCAGGCCCATGAACCCCTGCCCAGCCAGCAGCCCTGGGCCGCCAGCATCCCCCAGTGTAGTCAGCTATAAAATGTATTGTTATTGTTGTTATTGTTAGTAGTAATATATTATTAATATATTGATGCATATAAGTAGTTTATATAATAATAACAACAACAACAACAGCAATAACCCCCGGGGCGGGGCGGGCCCGGGAGGCTGCAGCCAATGGGCGCGGGCGGTTATTTACACGCTGCGGAGCCGCTTCCCGCTCCGCCAATGGGGGCCGAGATGGGCGGCGCGGGGCGCCCTGATTGGCCGAGGCCCGGGCGCTTTTGCCGGGCGCCGGGAGCGGCGGCGCCCCCCGCACGAGGGATGGGGGTTTCTGCATGCGGAGCTCTGTGCATGTGTCTTTATTTATTTATTTATTTATGTGGTGTGTGTGATGGCTGCAGCTCGTGTAGCTGGGAGAGAGCCTGGTCCTCCAGGCCAGGTCATGGAGGCTTCTGGCTGCATAGCCGGTCCTGGTGCTGGTCCAGGTGCAGTTTCCAGCCTGACCATCTCCCCTTGATGCTGCGCTGGTGCAGCCTGAGCACGGACCCTGCTGAAGAGCCTTGCAGCACCTGATGGCCTCTGCTCCCTTGTGGCAGGAACATCCTCCTGTCCTTGTGTGCTCCTGGCCCTGCGGCAGCAGCGGGGAGGTCTAGGGGAAGGCAGCAGCGCTCTGGTCGCGGGAGGAAGGAGGTAACGCTCACTGCGAGCGCTCGTGTGGCTCAGACCTTGGCTGGGTTGAAGAGGTGGCACTGTGCCCTGCTTGTCACCCTGTGTTGCAGCCAGGGCACAGCATCTCCTCCACGTGCCGCTGTCCCTCCCTTGGGGTTATGGAAGGGTGCATGGAGCTGGTCACTTGTGCCAGCCGCTGCTGAACAGGGAGTGTCCTGTCTGCAGGACAAGTCTTTCCTGAAGCTTCAGTGCCGGCCTTGGAAGAGCCTTTGCAAACTCATCTCTCTGGTGGAGCGGGGGAAGGAAGAACCGCTTTTCTAGGAGGTTTTAGGGAGAGTGTTTCTAATAGGTTGGGGTGGTTTGGGGCTCTAGAGCATTTCACAAGCTTGTGGAGGGGAAGGGATGTGCTGGTGGGGAGCTTGGTGTGAAGATGAGGTCTGTGCTGGAGCTGAGGAGGCAGCTTCTCTGATACTAGCTGAAATCGATACAGGCAATTACTGCGCCTTGGGAAGGTGCCTGGTGAGAACATGCCCTTTACACCTGAAAGCCCAGGTGAGGAACCATGGACAGCATCTGTCCAGCAGCTCAAAATCCTGGGAAGCAAGACGGGGGAGGCAGGGTCTGGTATGAGCAGCACCTGCGGCTGGGGGCTCTTGGGGGAGCCCATCTTGAGGGAAAACCAGATGTGTGTTAGTCCTCATCGGACTTCCTCCTCTTAGATCTCTGTTCAATGCTTCAGACCCCTCTTTTGCTCCTCTGATCTTCAGTCCCTATTCTCTAATGTTGGTTGCCGCTCACTTTGAGGAGCAGGTGCCCAGCAGGCAGGGACATGATCCAGTCACCAGCAAACAAGCAGTTAAGGAAACCCATGGGGGCATCTGGCTGCAGAGGCAGCGAGGATGGTGATGGTGAACAGAAGTAGCTGTTGACTTAACCCAGCTGTCAGGTCACATCTTGAGCTCAGCACTTAGTGATGTTTATGATAGATAAAGCATGAAAGAATTGGGGACAGCAGATAAATGAATGATATCAAATAATGCCATGTAATCAAGCGTGTGCTTTAATTAAGGCGGCAGCCAAGCTTAGTATGCTTGGGAAGAACAGCCTGAAATGCCCTAAAGGGAAGGAATATTCCCAAGTGATAAATGGGGAGAGCTTGAAAGATGAAGAGGAAACTGCTTTGTGGATGTGTGAAAGAGGGGTAATTTGGGGTGGTGGATGAGGCAGGAGCATATGCACAGGTTTCCTGGTCTCTGGAAAGCTGGATATTTTTGATTTGTATAGTTAAGCCACAGGTGATGGCTTTGAGGCTTGTATCTCGGAGAAATGAGGCACCTGCACCAACAAAGGAGGTTAGAGGTGTTGTGTACTCGGAGACATGCGGGCTCAGTTCCCTGCTCGTGTTTCCTCCTGGGTCAAGTCTTCAGAAACTCTTCTGTTCCACCCTGCTCTTCAGTTTTATTTTTGGCGTGGGTGATATGGGCAGAAACGGAGGGAGCAGTATAAATATTTGTCATACATAGCACCAGGGAGCGTCTTCTTATCCCAGAAACCTGCAGACATAGGGAGTGGACCTGCCTAGGAATGAATCCCTCTCTTATTTGTTGATGGCAACGGGCTCCCTGGCTGACTCATGCCTTGTGATAAAGGTGTGGTTTGTCAAGAGCTTGTTTCTGTTGGGTTGCTGCCCTGGGCAGGCCTTATTTTAGGTTCAGTGCCTCTCTGGGAGTTGTTCTTTTTGCTGGAAAGCCCATGGGACTGACTTAGCAACTCTCTGGAGCTGCTTCAGCGTTTTCTGCAAATTAGTGGCTGCTTTCAGGGAGGGCTGTGAACTGTCGTGTGATTAATTCTTCAGTATTGTTCAGAGTTTACAGCGAGGCTGTTAGCTAGTTAACAGTGACTGCTCTAATTATATGGGTGCGATTGTAAACAGTGAGGCTGTGATGTGCTGCTGTCTGCTGGGGCGGCACAGGAATGTGCATCCTCCAGAGATGGAGACAACATTCCCCTTCCTCCTCTTCCCACACTAGGCTCTGCAGAGCTTGTTGGACAAGTGGGGAAAGCCACTGAAGCCCAGCTTTCCTGCTTGCTCATCCCTGTGTTAAGTGGCAACCACCAAATTAAGTGTTAACTAAGTGTTGCACTGAACCTCCTGCAATCACTTGTCTCCACTCACTCATGCCTCGTAGTGGGACCTTACAGGGACAAGGTTTGAATGGCAGCATCTGGTGGCCCTTGTGTCCTGGCTCCCCCGGAGGCTGCTGCAGGGTGAGACTCCTATCTCTGCACACAGTATTTTCCTAACTGCAGAAGAACAAATTCCTGGCTCTGGCATTGTTGCTTTCTGCTCTCCTTGGAGCCTGCTAACCAAGAGCCTTCAGGTGAGAAGGATGACCCAGTGCCCAGGCTGTGCAATTAGCAGGAGGAAGAGCAATTCAGCTGCTTCCTTCACTGCAGTTTCCCTTGCTGACCTTAAACTGCTTGACCTCAAATTTAGAGAGAGCTGGGCACTGAGTGCTTAGCAAGAGTATTAAACTAGAAGCAGGGTTGGTCATGGTGGGAAAGGGAAGGAGAAAGTGCTGTGGGGACCCAGCCTGAATAACAGTTTCTGTGGGGGTGATAACAGTGGGATTAGCAACTGCTGGGGCAAATCTGTCCTCCCCAGGACAGATTATACTCTGGCGAGCTGGATTTTAGTGCTAAACTGTGGAACATAGGTGCTATAGTGGAGCAGCTCTCCGCAGTGAGCTGCTGTCCTCATCTTTTGGCTCATTTCCACCCACCCTCTGTTGCAGAGCCTGGTACAGATCTCACTTGCAGCCATGTGAATGCAGTAAAGGTTGGATCAGCCTCCTAAGGGGTCTGTGCAAATACAGGGCTAAAATGTCTTAACGCAAACGCCCTTTTCTCAATCCTCCTCTTAAGAAAAGACTTTAGTGTGACTAGTGCTGTCCTCCCCACTCCACATGCAGGTAATGTTCGAGTTTCTCTATTGTGGAATAGAAAGCAGTCCTAAAATCACCAGAACTGGAGATACCAGGATTACTTCCATATCAGTAGCTTGGGCAAGCTGCTGAAGCCCAGGTAGGTGTCATTCCTTGCCATGGTGCTGGCATCACTGCCGCTGCTTTTCCTGCCTCTGGAGCTCTTGGTGTGCTCGGTACAGCTGGTGGTCGCAGTCCGTGATGTGCTGCTGTGATGTGGGCTCTCAGGGGAGCTGTGATGCTCAAAGGGACCCTCTGGAAGAGGATCTGTAGCTGTTGCTTCCCACTGTGTCTGCTGCTAGACCCTTCTTCCCTGCGGGCAGCTCTAGCATGTGGCATCTTGTCCCTTTGTGCACAAGAAGCTGGAAGCTGTGGGAGCTGCCTCCTTGTTAGGAGCCCCAGATGGATGTGAGCTCAGGGTGAATGAGGGAGGGCAGGACCTAATTGAGACAAACTGCAGTTTTATTGCTGAAAATTGCTGCAGTCCCCATAGGGATACAGTGTGGCTTTGCAGGGCCTGGGGAGATAGCAGTTCTGGCACTGCCTGGGTGTGGAATCCCTGTTTGCAGAATGTTTTGAGCACATCTGCCTGGCTCTGATGCCTGCTGCAATGAGGAAGCAAAAGCATCTTGGGCTGCTGCTTTTCCTGCAGACTGTAGGTCCCTTGTGCTCTCTGGTCAGGCCAAACCACTTAAAGGTGCTATTGAGGCTTTGCCTGCCTTTATCCTGCAGTGATGTTCATGGGGTTGAATGCTTTCAGCTGCCAAAAATCAGGCCAAGTTACTGCTGTGCACTCTCACATTAGTGAGATCAGGCATCTCTTCCAGCATATTTCTATACTCTAATCAGGCTCTTGCTTTTTCCATTCTCATACAGTATTGATGTGAGCTGTGCTTGTAATTTGGCTTGAAGCAATAGTAAAAAGGCATGATTTATTCATAGCAGTTGCTGGGAGTCCATTCCTTAATGCCAGGTAGATTGATTTAAGTCAGACCGCAGAATGAAACTTGCCTCGTTTCATTAAGTGCTGGGTTTTCAGTTTGCTGTTCCCATGGAGCTGGAGAGTGGCGATTTTTCACCCAAATGCCATTGCGTTTAGAAGCCGGCTGCCTGGAATAGCAACCCCAGGAGCGTAAGGGAGAGCACAAGAGCATGTCCCATCTTTGGTTCTTCTGGGGCAGATCCTCCTGGATCCCAAACGACTAAATGAGCAAAGCCAGTGCTGTCTGCCCTGTGCTTTTCCAGGCATCTATCTGCTTGCCCCAATGCTTCTTGTGCTGGGAGCAAAGCTTTTACTGCAGAAAATTCCTCCTTTCTGTGCAGCACCAAGCGTGGCTGGGTCTTGGATGGTAACTGAGGTTTGAAATGTCACTGCAATAGAAACCGTAAGCCACCAGATCCGCGTCAGTGAAGTGCGAAACCTCTGGGGACACAAGGCCAAATGGCTCCTTTGCCTTTCTGCTGTGAGCCGGGTAGCATGTGGACTCGGTGAAGGTTTGTGGCTTCTGCAAATTGCCAGGAATCTTATTCCAGTGAGACCTTGTAAAAGGAAAAATCTGAAATCTCTAATATTCTGTGTTCTTCATATATAAATAATGAATGCTTCCTTGCACCCAAACATTCCCCTGCTGTGAAATGCAGCCTCGTGGCCCAAGACAGTGACTGTCCTTCTCCTTTCTCCTGTGTCCCAGCTTTTATTAACCTAGAGATACAGTGGCACTCAGCCATGGGGCTGCCTCCTGGCGCTTTGGGGAGCTCTGCAGAGCTGTCACTGTAGCTGTGCACAAGAGGAGTAGATGCTCCGAGTTCCTCATTGGAAAGGAGGAGCAAATACCCCAGGAGATGGCTTTCTGCAGAAGGATCTGACAGCAGCTCTGCCCAGGTGCACACAGAAGGGTGTGCAGTGGGAGCAGTCAGCAGAGAAGAGAAATTTCATCATCATTTTTGATATATTTTTTGGCAGTGCTGACTGCCTGGGGGCAATTCCTATCCTGCTGCAAAAATGTCCTTGCCTGGGCTCCTTTGAAGGTGTCTGAGGCTGTCAGGAGCTGTGGGTTGCAGGGATCTTCTGTGGCTGTTGCTCAACTCCCTTGGCAAGGAGCCACTGACTGAGTGGAGCCCCCTCCAGCTCTCCCCAGGAGGTTGGGTGTCTAGTGTGTCTTTTCAAGCAGGCTTTTTGATTCATAAGTGGATACTGAGAAACCCTGGTGTCCCAGCTGAGGTGCTTATGTAGCTGCCTTCAAGGCACGGATACATCCCACCCTCCTGCTGCTTTCCAGCCTCAGTGTCTGGCTCTTCCTGTCCTGCCCAGCTCCGTGCTCAGGTTGGACATCTGTTCAGGGACCCACCAGAGGTGAATGTTTTGGGGTACTCTGTTGAGCAGCTCCTGGGTGTGGGCAAGAAGCCAAGACCAGAGGCAGCTGAGCAGGAGCAGTCCAGGAGGGTCCCTGCAGGTGCCCAGAGGCCCCTCTTGAGTCTGAACAGCTGGAGAAACCCTCTTGTTTATGTGTGCAAGCCTAGGATGTCCAAAGCATCCCTGGGCTCTGGCTCCCTTCACTTTAGGCTTCTCTGATACCTGCAACCATAACCTTCTTGGGCGTGTGGAGGTGACACTGGTGCAAGGAGTTTTTTCTTTCCATTCTACTGAACTGCAATCGTGCTTTGCATGCACAGGGGAGGTGGTGAGATGCTTGGAGATGCTGGGGAACAATTGCCCATGCCCTTGGTGCTGGGCAGTCTGTGTCTGCCTCCACAGAGCATTAAACCAGACAAGTGGCTGCTAATTAGGGAGGGCAGACTGCTGTGAGGCTGCCTGTTCTGGCTGCAGTTTTGTCTCTCTGCTGGAAACTTGTAATTTTTCTAGTCTTTCAAGCCCACCTCCCAGAGAGAGCCTGGGAGTTCTGAGTATTTAGGCATATAATAAGAATGATGTAATTAAAATCCTTTATTTTTCTTGTTTGATGAGAGCTTTTTTAATTTCTTTGATTTAAAAGGGTAGTAGCAGCTAATTGGATTCTGGGCCAGACTTGCAGAGTCATCCAAGGGGGAGGAGGACCACAAATGAGCCTAGCCAGGAAACTGCACATTTAAATATAGTTCTCAGTAGGGTCAGTGCATCACCCAAGGGGCAAATTAAGAACAAATATTCTGTTGTAACATGTTTGAGCTGCAGACATCATCTTAATGGGAGCAAAAAGCCTGGACGTGAGGAGAGATGTTCCTTCTACTACACATTTGTGAAGGATGGGTCTCTGACAGTAGCATCCTTCTCTGTCAGCCTTTTATTCTAGTTAGGAAAAGTTTTAACAAAAGCTGTGCATCTGCAAAGGGAAGGAGGAGCTTGACATCCCAACTTGTCTGCAGCTTTTCGGAACACTCTTACTGTGTTGCTCCAGGGGCAGGTTTCATGGAGCTGGGTGAAGGGCTTGGTGTGTGGCTGCTGTCTCCGACTGTTATGAGGTGCACAGTGTTTGGATGTCTTTAAGATCTGGAGTCCTGTATCTCAGCGGTATCTTTGCTCCTTCATTTAAGGAAGATGTGCAAGAAATGCCTCAGTCACAGGGGGCTGTTGGAAACCTTGAACTTGAAAGACTCCAAACCTGGACTACATGAAAGGAAGAAGCAGGGGAAGAGTAAAACCTCCAGCTTTGATTTTTGGAGCTAGTAGTAGAAACCACCTATTGAATGGCCAGGTTTTATTTGACTATCTAGTAATCCAATCCATCTATTGATGCAATACCAAGCAACTGGATGCTCAAGCTTCTGAAAACTTGCACCTCAAAAGACTGAAGTCGTCCTCATCCCACAGGGCTTTTTCTTGCTGTTCTTCCCTAAGGCTCCTACAAACCCTGCTGAGGGCTGCTGATGTGGGAACCAACTGGGAGAGACTTCCAAGGGGGTTCAGCACCTGCTTAAAAGCACTGACCCTTATGGGGATCCCTCTTTAAAGCTCTTTTTAATGCTTGCTTTGATTGCAGCCTTATTGGAGCCTCAGTTTGCCTCCTGGTGCATTTTCCAGCACTAATCACAGTGGGACAGTGAGCTCTCAGTTGGTGCTGTTGAACCATTTTAATAACCTGGCCATATTTAAGTGCTGGTCTAGGCTCTTTGCCTGGCTATCAAAAAGGGAAAGCTAATTACAGTGTGAATCAAGGAGAACAGATGGGCCTAGAGAAAATGTCAGTGAGGTTCTGCTCAGGCCCCAGGTCAGCCTGTGTCAAACTGCAGCTGCATCAACTTCTTAATTTCTTGCTACTTCAATTTAAATTACAACCAAATGATTTCTTGCCAGTGTAACTGCCGGTTATATCACAGGAAAAAATCTGTCTGTTTTCTCTAAATTGAGAGCACCTAGGGGTCTGACATCCTGGATGCTAAGAAAAGGCAAAGGAGGGCTGGATAAGGAGAAGATGGCTTTTGTGCAGCATGCATCAAAATGCAGATCTTGTTTCCCTGCTGTGCTGGGAATGCATGTGAATGCAGATCATAGAATCACAGAATGCCTAAGGTTGGAAGGGACCTCTAGAGATCATCTAGTCCAACCCCCTG
>NW_010585334.1:387334-412123 GCF_000705375.1 Tinamus guttatus
TCAGCAAACTTGCTGAGGGAGCACTCTGTGCCTTCATCCAGGTCATTGATGAATAAATTGAACAGGACTGGACCAAGGACTGACCCCTGGGGAACCCCGCTAGCTACAGGCCTCCAACTAGACTCTACACTGCTGATCACCACTCTCTGGGCCCTGCCATCCAGCCAGTTCCTAATCCACCTCACTGTCCACTCATCTATCCCACACTTCTGGAGCTTGCCCAGGAGGATTTTGTGAGGGACAGCTTCAAAAGCCTTGGTGAAGTTGAGATAGACGACATCCACCGCCCTCCCCTCATCTATCCAGATGGTCATTCCATCATAGAAGGCGATCAGGTTAGTCAAGTAGGATTTCCCCTTGGTGAATCCATGCTGACTACTCTTGAGCACCTTCTCCTCCGCATGCCTGGAGAGACAACGGCCAGTATGAGCCATTCCATCGCTTTTCTGGGGGCGGAGGTGAGGCTGACTGGCCTGTGGTTGCCTGGGTCTTCCTCCTTGGAAAAGCTTCCTCAGCATCCCTTGCTGCTCCTTCTTGAGATGGGAGATCCTGGTGCTGCTTGGGGCTGGCAGATGGGACGAAGTGTGTAAATTGGAGCTTTCTTGGAGAGAGTTCATGTTTTTAACCTAGTTTCTTCCTGATTGCAGACTCTGTAAAAGAGACACTGTACATCTGCTGTCCCTCATTCTGCCACCCATCATGAAGTTTTCATGGACATGGATGAGGGGTAGGATGCTATGGCATAGAAGGATGCTACAGAGAGGGGAAGGAGGGAAGCTTCCCCTGTGTTCATTAGTCCTCCTGCTGAGCCCTGTGTGTTGGAGGTTCAGGGTGCAGGTAGCCAACCTGAGCGGGGCTTTGTGCAGAAATCTCAGCTTTTAAGACCCATCTAAGAAGACCCTGGGGTCTTCAGAGTGGCAGATTGGGTAATTTCAACTGGGCTTGGGCACTGGCTAATGAAGAGTGTAGCAAACGAGAAAACATAATCCTTGCAGGAGATTTAATAACTGGGAGGAATAATTAGGAAGTGCTTCAGAATACTAACCAATGGCTGAATGTGTTTAATTAGCTTAATGAAGATGGGTTGTTGGGTTCTTTTTTAATCAAACAGATGTGTAAAACATTATGCAGAAAAAATGAGATCAGAATACAATTAATGCCTTTAATTGGCAAATAAAAGGCAGAGAAAAGGTTTGTTTTTCAACTTGAGAAGGGAGAAGTTCTTTGAATGCTCTAAAAAGACTTAAATTCCATGGTTTCTCAGAAGTCTCAGATTATTAATAATTATTTGCAATGATTTGGGTGGTTGAGATGAGAGGATCTGCTGCTGATTTCCCTGGCCCTGTTGCAGTGCTGTCTCCTGTCCCTACTTCCTTCCTGCGACATAGGACACATGTCCCACCTTTTGGAGGTGGAGATCTGGAGCATCTCTGCTCCTTGCCAAGGCTGGCAGCATTTACTCCAGTGTAATGTTGCAGGCTGAGCAAACCATTTTGATATCAAACCTATAATAGTAATAATACCTTATAGTTAGTGTGCTTTCCCCACCGGTAGATTACTCAGCTCTGTTCTTTTGAGGTAGTGTTGAACAAAAGCAGAGACTTTCCCAGACTATATTTAATTAAACAGAGCTCAGATTGCTTTGGCTTTGTTTCTGTACAGTGACTGTTGCTCCACAGAGGTGACATGGAGCAGCCTCCCAGTCTGAGTAGATGGCTGGTTTGAACTGTGCATCCTTAAATGATGTGCTTTTAATTCCAGTGCTATAATTTGAGGCCCTAAATTCTACCTGTCTCTTTTATTGTGACCGATTTACTATAGGAGCACTTAGAATGAGAGCTGGGTTATCACCAGTTAGATACAAAGTGAAGGCTTTAATTTGAGGGCTCCTTATTTCCATCTTAGGAGGCATCTGTGAGCAGATGGTAATGTGCTCTGGTTTTGCTTATTATTGCAGATTATTTGCCAGATATCTTTTCCTGGCTAATCCTTTGGCCTGTTTTTGCTTATTATTGCAGATTATTTGCCAGATTTTTTTTCTGACTAATCCTTTGGCCTGTAGACTATTTAAAATTCTGCAGTCAGGTTTCGGGTAGAAGCACTTGTGTTTGCAAATTTTAAAATCTGTTCCTGTGCTGGTTGGCTGATGTCAGTGGTAGCAGAAGGTTCCTCTGGCTTCAGCAGATGCCCCCTGCTCCTGCAGGGGAGCCAGCAGGCACCCAGGGCCGCTGGCATGGACCCAGCACCTCCACGTCCTGCTTCTGTGGAGCACGTCACGGCTGCAGTCCCGACCTCCCCGTGACCACGTTGCTGTTTTGCATGGCATGGTGAAGTGGCTGACGTGTTTTGGGCACGTGGAGCAGTGTAACTTGGGTTTGCAGATTAGCTTCTGGGTCATTTGCCTGCGTGCAGCTGGGTGGGATGGTGGTAGCAGAACTAGTGCCCACCTCTTCTCACACCGCTTGTGCTGGTACCACAACCACTTGTGCTGGAAGGTGGGTGAGAGTTGTTATTTGATTTTATTTTCCCAGTCTCTAACTCTTTTTTTGTTGTTCTGTTTTCTTATTTTTAAAAAAAAAAGCTCACTTCTCTCTAGAGAGCTGGTTACGGTAGCTGCCTCACCGATTTATTCTAGCATTTTAACATTTACTGCATTTACATAACAGCCAAACAATCTGTTTCAGGAGTTTATATTAAACTCAGCTCTAGTGAGTCACATCCATGCGAGCAAGAGGAGAGGGGGTGACTTTTCTGCCTTTCTGCATGGGAACATCGAGCTGCTCTGATGCTCTGGAGTTGAGTGAAGCCCCCGGTCCTCCTTGGTGACCCCATCCTCAGTCAGGGCTTGGGTGCTTTTTGGAAGGTAGTGATGTGTGTCCAGGGCCTCCTGGGGTGCTACCTGCAGCCACTGCATACATGCTAGGAAGGGGGGTGTTACTAGCAGGAGATGCAGGGGACACGTGCTGGTGACGTTCCTGTCCTCCTGGTGTCATTGGCCATCTGCACCAGCCCTGTGCGTGGGCAGGATGCATTAAAGCCCAGTGCTGAGCACTGGCCCCGTGCATCTGTGATGCCCATCTCGGTATGGGGTTGAGATGCAATCAAACTGCTTGAGTCTCCAGACCACATGGTCCTTTGAGGAGAAGCGCGAGGAAGAGCAGAGTAGCTGGTTGCTGCCTCCACGTACTCATGTCACAGCGGGCTTGCTTGAATCCTTGTCTTCAGGGTGGCAAATAAGTGCTGGCTGAATAGATTCATTACAACACTAATTTTAGAGCATGCCAACTGCTTGGAAATTTGTTTTCAGCCTTCAGACTTGCTTCTCCTTTATTTTCCCCCTGCTTCTTTCTTGTAAAAGCTGCCTCTGTGGTTCTTCCGAGTGCCTGGTGGTTCTCCACCAGCCTCCTTGCTGTCCTCTTCCAAAGCATCTTCATGCAGCCCCTGGATCTTGTGCTTGTAAGAGCTGTCTCCAGGGCTGCAGCAGCTTAGAGTTTCCTACCCTGGGTGTTCAGGGCTTCAACAATCTTTCCAGCCACCTCCCAGCCCTCTTTTGAAGAGCAAGAGGGAAAATATGAGCTTCCCTCTGCTCCTGACAAGTTTAGGAAGCAGACCCAAAACAGGAGTGTTTCACCCAGGCACTGATGAGAACCCGAGTGGTTGCTCCAGGGGCTGGAGCAGGCGACTGGGGAAGTTTTAGTTAGGACTGTAAACAAAACCTAGGCTTAAAGCAGGATCGGGTTTGTTTGACTGCAAGTAGCTGGTGCAGGTTGGGGACGAGCCTGCTGTGTAACAGAGTCTCCCCATCCTGAGCAGTGGTCGCTTTTCCCGGTGCTCGGGGTCAGGAGCCCGCAGGGTTTTGGAAGCGTGCGGCTTCAGCGCACCCGGCGAGTGCAGCAGAGCTAAACCCTTTACGGAACTAAAAGCGGCAGCAGCTAATCCCTTGGAAACGGTCACCTGGGTACCGCCGCGCAGAAAGAGGCTTTGCGGCTCCGTGCAGCAGCCTGGCGAGAACATTAGCTCACTTTTCTGTGGAAATGAGAAGTGCCTCCCTGCGAGGGGTTAAGGGACTGGGTGCCAGCTGCAGTATTAAGGTAGGGTGTATTTTTTTTGTGTGTGCCTTCCTTCTATCTGTGTTGCTGCAAGAGTCCTGTGGAACGCTGGTCACTGAGCATGGCCATGGGGACGGAGGGGTGCTGGGGATGTGACTCTGGGAGCATCCCTGTGCCTCGTGATGTGCCTTGGCACAAACACTTGGATCAAGCCCCTGGCATTCAGAACACCTCTGAGCTTTGATTCCTCCTCCCAACTTGTGTTTCTCCTACTGAATTTTCTATTTTAAGGGAATAGCACTGAGTTATCTCAGAAAAGGGAAGATGCAAGTGCTGCGGTTTGAAGCATGATTTACTCTTTGGATATTTGAGACATTCAGAAAACAAGCGAGCACTTGAAATAACATGTATTACTGTTGCAGCTGATGAATTATTGCTTGAAACCTTCAGACTGGTGCCATGGTTCTGCAAACTCTCCCCAAGCCAGGTGTATAGGCTGGCATTGGATTCAGCTGAGTCCTGGAGGAACCACTGGTGATTTATGGGAATTGGGAGTTTAAGCAAGGGGTAAGGACAGCTCTGTGCTGCCTGGGAAGCCGGAGGGATCTGGCCTTGGGGTGAGGAGCTGCTGGCCCCGTTTTGGGCAGAGGCACAAGGGGTGCCTGAGTTGTCTGACTTGTTGTGGTGAAGTGACACCAGTTAGGGGCACAGCTTGTCCCTCCAGTGTTGGGATGCCACGTGCCGAGGGTCGGGTGATGGGGTTTATGATGTGATTGGGTTGTTTGGTTGCAGTGGGAACATCTCCTTCCCCACCTACTGCTGCTGTTATCTGAGCTGGACCACCTGCTCCGGTGCCAGGAGGCTGAGTGGTGACCTGGAGAGATGGTCCTTAAGAGCTGAAGTTCCCCACTTTGCCTTCACAAAATACTGCATTTAGGGGCAAAAAAAGTCCTTAATCGAGTGATCCCTCTTGCCAGGGGCGAGGAGTGAGGAGGCCTGGAAAGGCAGGTGGAGTCCTACAAGAAGATGTAGGAAAATGCTTTTTGTGGAATGAATAATTTTTGATGCAGAGGCAGCAGGAGCACATTTAGCTGAAATCTGGGGATTTTTTTAGGAACATGATTGACACTCGATGATGAACACAAGGTGTTGTTTCCCATCACGACGTCGCTCCTGCTCCCCGCTTACCTGCCAGCGCTCCTGTGAAGACCTGTCCCTGTGTGCCATGAGCCCCTTGCCCACAAGCCTTCCCCATGGCCTTCCTGGGCCACTGTGGCTTGCAGGGGCTGGCATGAGCTTCCCCATCAATCTGTTTAACACTAGATCTGGGGTTTTGTTTTGATCTCTTTCTGTGAGTGTTAATTTTTGGTGCCTTTCATAGTAGCCGTGGATGGTGTAAGCACAAGCTGTGCTGCTTTCCTAATTGCCTTCAGGTTTATCTGTGTCTATTATGTTAAGGATTTTGCAAGAGCATCCGTCACCATGGCATCGGAGTGCTGCTTATGCCACTAGCACTTAATAAATACATATACACATTAATATATATAGGCACATGCATAGACTTTTTGGTTTGGTGGCACGTGCAAAGATGTTCTGCTGAAAGATCACATTTTTGTCTCTGTTCCCCAAATAGTTAGCTTTGCAAATAGCTCTTTTCTGTTTATGCCAATATTATGGCTTTTTGTTTGCCCATGAAGAGACGTCTGCTGAGCTTTGTACCAGACCTTCCATCGGATGGATTCTGCGTCTGTACTTAAAGCTCCTACCTTGGGACCACCGAGGAAAGGTGGAGATATCGTTGGCAACAGACCCCAACTTGAAGATCTTGTTGCCTAAATGACAAACTACAGCAAGGGGAAGGGAGAAATCAGCAGTTGGAAGCAAGGGCAAGAGCACAAGTCTTTAGCGAGACCAATGCATCTCTGTGCAGACAGCAAGTACTCCGGCTGCCTGAGGTTTTCTGGAAATGCGACGAGCACCAGGACGGGAAGGGCAAGTAGTTAAAGTGAAGGTTCAGATGATCAAGGTAGCAGGACTTAAAGGTGGCACAAAACGCAGTGCAGAGTAATGCTAGGTGAACCAGGCTGCAAAACGCCTGCCCGTGCATGGAGAAACGATCTACTACTTATAGCCAAAAGCTCTTCCTCTCTTCGTTTCGCCTTTTCTCTAACATGCTTGGTGACTGCTTTTCATGTATGAAGAAGGCTCCTCCCACAGCCATGAAATGCTTATGGAAGTTAATGGCGTGCAAGGGCTCTTGTTTAAAAACTGAGTGTTGGGGAAGGTGCCTTGGCTGTATCCCACAGTGCTCCATGGAGCAGGTCCGGTGGCAGTTATGGACAGCTCAGCCCTTGAGGGGTTTGTTCTTGACTTTGCAGACAGGGGCTTGGGGCAGGAGCCTTTCTTCATTCCAGGCCAAATCTTTTCTGTGCTAGTACCCCCAGATCATCTTCCTCCATCTTCTTCCTCCCTTCTTCATTTTGCCTTTTCTCTAACATGCTTGGTGACTGCTTTTCATGTATGAAGAAGGCTCCTCCCACAGCCATGAAATGCTTATGGAAGTTAATGGCTTGCAAGGGCTCTTGTTTAAAAACTGAGTGTTGGGGAAGGTGCCTTGGCTGCATCCCACAGTGCTCCATGGAGCGGGTCCGGTGACAGCTCAGCCCTTGGGGGGTTTGTTCTTGACTTCGCAGACAGGGCCTTGGGGCAGGAGCCTTTCTTCATTCCAGGCCAAATCTTTTCTGTTCTAGTACCCCCGGATCATCTTCCTCTAGCTCTGAGATGGAATGTTTCCCATGTCCAGGGGTCCTTTAGTGGTGAAAGTGAAGCTTTGGGGTTGAAAGTCACTGCTGTCCCAACCTGGAGCCTTTTCCTGACTGTTACTGGCTGCTGCATTGATGCCTAAAATGGATGAGTGATTTTTAGGCAAGGAAGGACTCTGGATTTCCTCGTGGATTGGGGGAGCCTCCTGGAGCTGCTGTGCTTATTCATCATATGACTCATGTCTTAGTCACCCTTGGAATCAGCTGCTCTCTGGGCACTTCCAGAGCAGCATGGGTAGAGATGAGCTTAAAATTCCCACTCCCCGCCTTTGCTAATTTTTTAGAAAGTGCCTAAAAAAAGAATGAATGTAGGAGGGAAGATAATACAGTAAAATCAAGGGCACTGGGAAGGTGATGGGCTGGGTTAGGGGATGGAAAATTAACTAGCCCCATCTGGCAGCTCAGGTGCATCCCGGGAGCTCAGCCTGGCTTTTGCAAATTAATTCATTAAGTTTGCTTTTTGCTTCCTGGTCAGGCTGGGTGATCTCATACTTCAAATCAGACTGCTCGAGTTTTGCTGTGGGGTTACTGCAGTGAATCTGTTAGGGGCGAGTCTGACTCTTACAACAAGATTTCTCTACTGCCAACAGTGCATGAAAGCATCCTCAGATGGAAGCTGGGCCCTGAATCGCTCTCGAGTTTGCTGTGCAAACAAAACCCCACTGTTATCATCTTTAATTGCTTTGTAAGTGTATTTTCCCTCACCAAAGCACTGAAGCAGGCTTTAAAACCTGATGGTTCTGAAATGTGCACCTGTTTAAGCAAGTGGATAGAGTACCAGAGAACTAGGGGAAAGAAAAGATTATGCAGTGCAAACTCTCCCAGGTTTGGCATTGGCCTTTCCCTTGCAAGAGGCAAGGTGCCAGGGCAGGATCGCCACATGCTTTGGGGCTGTTCCTGCTCCACTGTGCCCCTCAGAAGCTGTGGGGTCACAGGCTGGAGCATTTTGCTGGTTGGGGAGCTGAGTGGTGAGCCCTGGGGACCCAGATGAGTTGCTCTAAGCTGTGTCTTACAGGTGCTGATGTTGGGCTGGGAGCCAGCAAAGCTTTTTTAGGTGGGTGCTGGTAGCAAAACCTGCCCCCCTCCTCCCCAGCTGGCACCTGCCCAAGGCTGTGAGGTTTAGACTGGCTCTTCCCCTCTGCCATGTTCTGTGGCCAGACACGGGTCAGCCCAGGCTGTGTGAGTAATGCACAGGGGACACTTGGAAACAGTGTCACTGCTTGCTCTTAAGCCGTGTGGGTTATGTTTGTTCCCTCCTGCTCCCTACCCTTGTAGCAGGCCCTTGAAAGTTCAGAGGCTCCATCACTGGGTGGGGGCAAATAGGGTGCCTGGAGGATGTTTTCCCGCTCATTTTTCCAAGCAAAGCTGCACCTGGAAACTCTGCCCAAAAGCAGACCTGGCAGCAGGATGCAAGAGCATCACAGCCGTGTGGAAGAGCTGCTTTCTCCCTGGTGCAGCCTCAGCAGTAATCCACGGCGCTGACCTTGCAGCTTTGGAAGTGCAGCACGGCCTTGAGAGCTTACAGCTTCCAGGGAGCCGAGAGGCCGCGTGCCGGAGCCGCGCGGGTGGCGTCTGCGCGTGCCGGGTAAGCCCAGGGACGGGCTGCCCGTGGCGGCTCCGGCAGGATCGGCGCCTCTCTGATCCGCTCCTGCTGTGCCCGTAGCCTTGCTGGTGCCGCCTCTGATTTCTGTGTGGGCTAACTGAGGCCTTAACGTGAAGTCCTTGGGCTTTTCAAGATGTGAGGATGTCAGAGGCTGGGAGTTATCCGTGTGCAAGCACAGCACCGCTTTGAAGGTGGAAGCTCAAGTCCCGCTGTCTTCCCTGATGGCTCTGGGTGCTACCAGAGAGGCTGTGGGGTTTGCATAGATCCAGCAAGGTGTGGGAATGCTTTCCTGAAACACCCTCCCTGAAACATGTTCAGATCACTCAAAGGTGCCTAAAGCTTTTTTTTTTTTTTTTTTTTTTCCCCTCTTATTTGGGAGGTAGATAAACCACTAAGGTTAATGTTTATAAATGTGAGCTTACACTTGGTTCATTTCCCTCCTCCCCAGCTCATGCGCTTCAGCCATGTCCATCACAACCACAGGCACTGCTTGTGCTTGTGGGGCCTCGCCACAGAACAGGAACTGGAGGAAAAAGCAGTAGTTTTGCAGGGTAAACAGGTAGTGTTTGCAACTGGGAAGCCCCTTGGTTGGGCTGCGAGCTGAGCGGGCTGCAAGCAAGGCCGTGTACCTGCTGTGTAACAGCAAACCTGTACTTCGCTGCAAGGCTCCTGCAGGCTCCCCTGGCAGGAGGCAAGTGGAGGTTTGTTGCCTCCTGGCAGTCTGGGCATCGACATGACTGAAGGAAAACCCAGGTGTTTGGGGCTCGTGCAGGCTTGGGACAGGCTGCAGCAGAACCTTCCTGTTGGAAACCCTAGCTGCCCTGGGGCTGGCATCCAGCCACCAAGGTGAGGCAGGAGCCTGGAGGCACCTGGGTCTCCTTGGGGACTGCACTTGCACAACACTTCCTTCATGTGTCTTTCTCTTGAAATCTGGCCACTCTGAGCTCATCGGAGGAAGCTCAGCCTGGTAAGAGGGAGGCTGCAGTATCCACGTGCTGCCCAAGTTGTCCCTCTCCTACATGGTGATACAGGCAGAAAGTCTCTTTTAGAGGCGACCCTTGCTGTGATGGTGGTTGGATGTGGGAGCAGGTTGCCCAGGGAGGCCATGAGCCTCCATCCTTACAGGTGTTCAAAGCCCCGTGGCCCTGCTCTGGGCAGTGGGTTGGCCTAGGCAGCCTGCAGAGGTGCCTCCACCTTCCGACCTCTCGGAGCGTGCTGGGGAAGGGTGGGCTGTGGCAGTCACTGCTAGCACAGTGCCAAACGTTGTTGTCCAACAAGAAAGTGCACTATTCTGCCTCAGTGTTACTTCGAGACAGCCTGAGCCTTGGAGTTTGCTTCAGCGCCTCTGGGAAACCCGAGTCTTGCTCTTTGGGTCGGCAGAGGCAGAGGGCAGGGAAGGTGCCTGTGAAGAGGACACCGAGAACCCAGCAGTGGAGCAGGGTTGTGTTGCAGAGAAGGACATCCAGCCCGGTGCAACGTGTTCCGTGACAGGCGGCTGCTGTGGATTTGCCTTGCAAAGGAGCAGGATGTGCCGGGTCGATGGCTTGGGGCAGAGCCCTGGGTGCTGCATCTGCTCATACAAACACGGCACGTGCTGCTGTGTTCCCGCAGGGCGAACGTTCCTTCATGTTTCTCTGCCCCTTTCCATGCTCCCAGAGGCTCCCTGTGCTCAATGCCTTGAGGCTGGCTTGGTGCTGTATGTCCCATTTTGCAGGTGCCTGGGGCTGCAAGGAACAGAGATGCCCTTTAGCTCCTCCTAACTCTTGTTTCAGCCCGTTTCCAGCTGCATCCCCCTCTGGGGCAGTATCATTACAGCCTGATAGATGATGGCTCATCCACAAGGAGCCCCTTTCCCTTAGGGCAATTCCAAAGCTCTTGCCCCTTTAACCTGCCATTTGCCTTCTTGAAGCTTAGACTTTTGAAAATCATTATTGTGACAAAGACCTCCAATATTAAAGAGTCCCTAACTCCTAGTGACTTATTTTGCTCGTGAATCAGTGGGGTCTAGCTCCTGCCTTGCTCATTAATATTTTAAAAATAATGTAGCTCTCCGACTTGGTGTGTTCTCAATTTTTTTCTGATGTGCCCCCTCACCTGCTGTCAAAATGCTGCTGCCAGCAAGCTGTGCTGTGTGGCCCCCTAACCCTGCCACCTGTGAGGATGCTTCTTCCTCCTCTTTGCTGCTCAGGTTCAGACTCGAGAGCCTTTGCCTCCTGCCCTGACCCAATTCTGCACCCACTGCACACGTAGTTCATGTCCTGCCATCCTTTCCCTGCAGGGCTTGGGTGTCCCTTGTCCCAAGGCTATATGGGATTTGTTATAATCGGTGCTGAGGACACTGCAGAGGAGTCGAGCTGGGCCCTGCCAGGGTGTTGTGGTGATGGGGTGACAGTGCAGGGTCAAGTATGAGCCCTTGGCATTGCTGGAGGTGACACCAATGGGACATGTGGTCTGACGCTTCTCCTTGACCCTTCCCCAGGATGGCCTGCAAGGTAAAACTATCTCCAACACCCATTCCTTGGCAACGAGCTTTAAAAGACCTAAACAGGAGTGACCAACCCAGCTGGTCCTGTGGATGAACCTGCATCTGCTGCAAAACGTGCACCAAAGCTGCTGTGCAGAGGTGGTTTGTAGCCAGGATGTGAGGACAAACAGACAGGACGATTCCTTGGTTTGTTAGTGCTGTCCCGGTGTGGTTAATAGAGGTGGCTGCGCGCAGGCAAACGATTTTCTGGAGTGCTTAATGGCAATAGCGCTTGGCTTTGGCACCCCGCAATGTTTTCTTCTCCCAGGAATTTCCTTAAGGAGAAACTTTCTCTTCAGAGCAATTTTTTAGTTGATTATTGCTTATATATGCAATTAGCGTAATTGCATCTGATTATGCAAATGGATTTAACCATATAATTAGAAGGTGGCCTGATGAGCTGTAATGCAGTTGTGAAATCTTTTGTGAAACTTCCTGCACTCCGGGCTTTACGCCCAAGTAGTTGCTGAGCTCTTGTGCTGTGGGTTCTTAGCCTGGAGTAGGGTTCAGCATCCTGGCTAATGTTCCAAAGCGTCTTTAAAATGTGCTGTTAATTACCCTTAGCAGTGGTTTTATGGTGTAAAGGAGGAAGATGACTGCTTGGCCTCTTGCCATACAAATGCTTGTTGTAATTATTCATCATGGTTTGTTTTGCTGTAAAGAGCATTAGTCTATAAAGAGGGCAAATATATTGCTGGAGACAAAGCAGAGCGAGATGTCCTCAGAGCTTTTAACCTCTCCATCCTCCTCCTTAAGGATATTTCCAGGTGACCAAATTGATGGACAAGGCACTGAACTAGATTTACAGTTCTTCATTTTTCGAACAATGCATCCAAACGCTTTCTGCTGCTTGAGCAGCAGAATTGAATACGGCCGCTCGCCTCCCGCTTCCACCTACGATGTGGAGATTTTCTCCAGTCGTATCCCATCCAAAAGTGTGTTTTGTGCTGGGAAACGTGCAGCTGGGTGATAAATGTGGTGCGGAAAATGCTCTTGAAGTGGCAGCCTGCCTGCGGCAGAGGAATAGCTAATGTGAAAAATGGCAAATAAGAGGCGTGTAAGTAAATTATGTTCATAGAAGCTAGTCTCCAGCACTCGTGCCTGTAGCCTAATCTTCTCGTCCAAAGCAGGTGTTTGGTGCTCTTTAAGATCAGACTGGTGACAATGGCGAGGGGCCCCGGGCCCAAAGATGCCCCTAGAGTGTTTGCAAAGTGGCTGCGGTGTCCCCGCTCGGCGATTTCCCATCGGGATACAGAGCAGTTATGCAGCAGCCTGGCAAAAGGAGCAAGTCTGCCATAGATCTTGATTTGTAGAAATAAAAAACTACTTTTTTGTACTGCTTGTTATATACTGTGAGGAGAACCTGCACATAACGAAGCCACACTGAGCCCTAACGTGAGCAGTTATTTAAATCTTGCAGATTTTTTTATAATGCTTTTGGCTGTAATGTATCTTGTGTGATGTTTTAGAATATATTTGTCTCAATCTAGTGAGTTACTTGTGCTTGTGGTGATACCTTTAGAAAGGAGAGATTTTGGTGTTTAGATGTGTGGATTTTTTCTGCACATAAAATAGGTTGGGAGTGAGAGGGAAACCATCCAGAAATGAGCTGGAAACTCTTGTAATGGCTGTGTAGCCATTGGCTATGTATGTCTTAAGTGATGGAGTGGGAGGCTTACCACGGGGTCCTTCCTGATGGGAAAGCCCTTCATAGAATCATAGAATGCTGAAGGTTGGAAGGGACCTCTAGAGATCATCTAGTCCAACCCCCTGCACACGCAGGGTCACCTAGAGCACGTGGCACAGGACTGCGTCCAAGCGGGTTTGGAAGATCTCTAGAGAAGGAGACTCCACAACCTCTCTGGGCAACCTTCCCACCCCTTCTCGCCCCCTGGGCTGCATCCCCTTCTCCGCATCTCCTATTGCTCCCTGATTTATGGAGGTTAACTGCTGAAGTGCAGATATCTCCAGGGTTATTTTCCAGCATTGCTCCTAGGGAGGACACGCAGGCTGTCGACACGGTGGTTGTACCTGTGCCGGCACAGGGAGCATCCCGAGTTCTGCACGGCAAGCATTTGTGTGCTGAGCGCAAGCGTTGCCAGCTGCAGTGCTCCCAGATGCTCTCTGTAACCCTTCCTTCTCTTTTTTCCTTTTTTCCCTTCTTTTTTTCCCTCCTCCCTGCTGGCAGGGAAGGCCTGGGAGCAGCAGCACCCACCAGCTTGCTCCAGGTGCTGGATTTGGGCGCTTCAGCCACAGCCGCGGTGTGACACAGGCAACCGCAGCCCTTCCCTCCCTGCTGCTGCAGGAAAATCCCTGGAGCTGGGAGCAGGCAGGTTTGGAGCCTTCGCCACAGCCCTGCTTTGGCCACGGGTTATTTTAAATCACTGTTTTTGATCAAAATTGAAATTACCCTGTGGGAAGCAGTGTTTTAAATGAGCAGTTTTAGCTCTGTGTTGTGTTTGAGTGTTTTGTTGGTCTTTTCCAAATTGCAAGCTGATCCCCATGTGCGGGTAGTTGTTAAGCTGTGTTGATTTGACTTTTACACTCTCCGTGCATGTATATTTAAATATTTACATGACTTATGAAAAACATAAGGTTTTAATTTTTTGTGAGTGAAAATAACAAATGATGCTTGCTTTCTAGTGGATTTTTTTGGGTGTGATTTGTGTCAAATTGTGTAGGAGGCAAAATGCAGTAAAATGCATTTTATTTTTATTTGCATGCTTTTATTTTTATTTGGTGCTAGCAGAGTACAACACCTTAAACGTGCTGGATACCAAAAGGAAAAAGTATTTTTCCTCAAGTTGCATTTAGTATTTCAAAGGGTGAAGTTTACTGAGGAAGCATTTGCCCCTGTTAGGAGGTGGCCTGAGTCGCTTGGTCACCAAGTCCTGCAAGGCTTTAGGGTTAGTAGGTTGTTTCTGTGCTTATACCTCCTTCGCTGCAACAGATTGAAAGGATGGAAATGTGTTTTACAGCAGCCAACTGGTCTCCTAGCTTGGAATGAGCTAGGCACTGAGTGAAAATATTGGAATGAACTAAAAACTCCTGTTCTTGGCCCCTCCAAATTAAGGGAACATCCGCCAGGTGCAGCACAGCCTGGTGCGACTGGTTGATGCCTCCACCCATTGGCAGCTTACTCATCTCTAACGCTCTTTCAGCAAGTAAAGATTTGCTTATGTGTTTGTTTTACCCTTGTAACTCTGCAATTAATTGGAAGTTTGCAAGTCACAAGCCATGGCTCGGCTTCATGGCCATCATGATGGTGTCCCCAGGACAACTGTACTACTCTAAATGGCTGTGAGTTTGCTCTGCATGGGTTTGGGTAGGCAGCAGAAGCTGTTGTACCCTGTGAATGAGCTGGAGAAGCCAAATTTTGACCTTTTACCCTGCCTCTCTTTACGAAGCAGGACTTCTCCGTTTTACCATAAATGCTGTTTCAGTGCCGTACTAGCTACAGAAAGCAGAAGCTCTTTTTATCCATGTGACTTCTGGCTCATCAGATAAAACCTCGTCCTTATCACTTGTACAAGTTTCCTATCTAGCTCGGTGGTTCATTTTGCCTTTCCTTCTGGCCGTTTGCGACTTGTTCACAGCCTGCCGAGATGCTGCTTTCATTTTCTTCTGTGTCATAGAGGGGGTTAGACCGGCGCCTTGCTTTTGTGCGGAGCTGATATCATCACTGTGACCTCTTTGTGTTTCCTCTTAGATATTCCATGGGGAGCTTCTTTCGTGCCGTGTGTCGTCCGTGAGTGCTGGTATCGCAGCTCGTTGCAGTGTCGTCTGAGACTCGGGGAGCCGGTTGCAGCCATGGGGGACTCTTCCGCTGACACTTTGGATGCAAACACATGCAAAGACCCACAGACCGACCTGGCAGAGCGGGTGGCAGCCATAGAAGTGGCTGCTGGCTCAGACAGAGGTGACCCCAATGGTGAAGACACCACTGAGGAAAACGATACCGTTTTTTCTGATAACCTAAAAGACATCCAAAGAAATGGAGTCAACAGTGACTCGGGAATGAATGAATGCCTCCCTTCCCAAGGGCCTGAAGATGCTCACTGGCGGCACGTTCCCAAGAGACCTCCTAATAGACCTGTCCTATCAAGTAGGAAGCTGTCTCTCCAGGAAAGACCAACAGGAAGCTATTTGGCTTCTAGCAACACTTCAAGTTATGGCCCGTATGCCACTGGGCCGTCGCCACGTATAATGAGACGACCAACAATAGAGTCGAATCGGGTCTCCATCTCAGATGCAGAGGTAGGCTTGTTCTCCCCTGTAATCACGGTTGTTGGGGGTTCTTTAGCCTTTTGAAGACAGTAAACCTGAAAGCGCTGTTCTTTCGAAGAGTGATGGTGGGGAAATTCCTGGAAACAGTAGTCACTTAAAGCTTATATGAGCTTGGAGTGGGTGGACACCTTTACATCCAACACCAAAACCACTGCTGGGCATTGTCCAGGCCTGATACAGCCCTTCAGCCTTCACCTACCTGGCATCAGCCTGGCAAGGGGCTGAAGGCTCCGTGTGTGCTTCGGCTGGCTGTATTAACTACAGCATGCACATGGTCTACTTGAGGAAAGGGCTGTGGACAAGTGGATTTGCGCTCTGTGTCCCTGCAGCGTGTGCCCTTTGGGGGTTTTAGCAGCTCCAGCAGCTTTGTTGCTGGCATTTATGGATTTAAGCTTCTGGATATTATGCATCTCCTATTGTGTTTTGCCATTATTAAAGCACGATTTAATTATATAAAGAGCTTAAACGCACCGATGTTTCCCTACTCTTCTCAGTACTTTCTTTAAAGCAGATGTATGGGTTTGTAGAAGCCATGAGGGCTGAGGGCCTTGGTCCTCCCCTCCTTCAGATGTCCTGTCTTGGGGCTGCTGCCCCAGTGCCCCAGCTGGGGTCACCCCTGCCCCAGCAGTGTCACACGCAGGGTGACCTGGACCCAAACATCTGTGTGGCTCAGTGCTTCCCTCCGGAGACGTGTGTGGTCCTCCCCTTGTCCATGGGAGAGGAAGGATGCTGTGCAAACGGTGCTCTGGGAATTCCTGTGAGTCCCTTTAGCGGTGAGCTAAGGTCATGGTGGTCCTGCTTACTTATAAGATAAAGGAAGGCTTATTAGAGGTGGGATGGCTTCATGGTGAGAGTTTGGTCCCCCGGGGATAAAATAACCCCATGGTGATGAGTACAGTCATGGTGTACATAGCAGCAGTTGTGGTTGTGTTTCTGCAGGCTGGTAAATCACTCTGACAAAATCCCCCATCAGTCATGGCATTGCCCCAGGCCTCTCTGCAAACGACTTTGAAGCACCTTTTCTAGACAAATAACCCATCTGTACTCAAATCCGAGTACTCATGTGCTCAAAGCCCTTCTAAAGCTGCTCCTTTCTCCTTGCATTGAGTACCTGGCACTGTCAGTGTGTGCCTTTCCTGCAGCAGTGCATCCATCACTCCATCTGGCAGTGCTACCGAAGGAAGTTAAAGTCTCTGCAGAAGTGAAGTTCACAAGCACTTCTACTTTATCAGTGGTACATGAGCCAGTGGCATCGCTTGGAAGCCACGTGGATGGGACAACTGCAGAGCCAAGTTTCCAGTGTTACGTCTGTATCGATGAGACTAGGGCTGGGCTCTTGTTCCGCCATCTCCAAACCTTTTAGGCAATCAAGAAAAATGCCACTTGGAGAATGGGATCCCTGGTGAAGTTGTTCCAGCTCCCTATCTTTCTGATTGGATTTCTCCCCCTTCTTCTGTGTAGCACCTTCTGCACCCTCGCAAACAGGACATCGTGTTTCTTGGCTAGAGCAGTGAGCTCATTTGCTGACAGCTTTTCATTAAGGATCATGCTGAGGTTTATTACACTCCATGTTTATCAGCAGCAGCAAATACTTTGCACAATGAAATCAAGAGGATTCAGGAATGTTATCTTTTAGTAGCACTTGGCCCAGTGATAGCTGTTTCTCCCCAGTAAACTCTCCTACTTCTTTCAGGAGAAGCAAATAATAACATAACGAGTCTGCTGGCCTCAATGCACAGGCCTCTCTGCAAGAAGTGGGGAAAAGAAAGGATAGAAAGGATTATAAACGTATAATCTTTGGTTTTGGTTGTGTTGCCCTTGAGTGCTCGGAGCCTCACAAAGTCTCAGCTTTCACCAGTTGTTGTTTGACTGAAGAGCGATGTTGGTGGGAATTGGATACTGCAGACCTGGACCTGTGGGGCAACCTCGTCCTGGCATTGCCTTCCCTTGGGCCTGTCCTTGGTTTTGATCCCACATCCCATTCCATTTATTATCCCTTTGCTTTGTATTGCTGTAACTCTGCCCTATCTTGGCTACGCAGAATGATTGGATGGGCAAAACTGTCCAGGAGGGCTGAGCATCTCTTGTAGGATGTATTGGCCCCAGGGGATTGGAATTGGGCTGGAAGGGTCTGCATAGACCTGGAGGGGAGAAAAAAGGGGAAAAAGGCAGTATCTTCTAGCCAGGGATAAGAGGTGCTGTGGGAAGGTGGCAGTGTCAATAGTGTCATTGCCCAGACATGCGGAGCAGGCACAGACCTTCTCATTCGTGCTAAATATAAAGACTTTGTAAGAGGATTTGCCCAGCTGGGTGGATTATGTCCCTCAAGAAGGACCCTGCTCTGATGGGAGAGGGGAAAGAGACTGCTGTGTCTGTGGGGACAGTCTCCAGTCTGCTGTGGGCACACGGGGCTGGCGAGGGGCAGCGTGACAGGACCCGGCGGCGGGAACCTTCTCTCCTGCCTCATTTGCAAAATTTACTGCGATGGAAAGCACAGCCTGCGGCAGGAGCAAATCTGCTGACGTGGCGTTTTTGCAGGGAATTTGTCCTTCCTGCATCTGTAGCCTGGGTTTTCCTACGCTTGGATGCTCCCTACTCCTCTGGGGGAGCATTGCAGGGTTTTCCCCTTTCCTCCTCTCCTCCCTGGTGTTTTGCAGGGCTGTGCATGGTGTGAGGCTGGTCGGGGAAGGATGGGCAGCCCCAAACCCCTCACGCCACAGTTAAAGACTCCCTTAACCATAACATTAACCTGTGCGCTTGCACTTTACAGACTGGAAATCAAAGGGTCTCTTCATCTTTCCTAATCCCCTGTGTGCCTGGTGATGTTTGCAGAGTTTAAAATAAAATGGAGATAATTGTTACTTATATCCTTGCGTGCTGCTGCTTTGAAATCTCTCCTTATTTAAGATGTTTATTGCTTCCTTGATAACAAAAAAATAAGGTATTAAACCCTAGTTCTGTTCTATAAGATTCAGGGAGGTTTTCCTCTCCAACCATTCTGATGCTGTACAGTTTTTTCTGCTGCGTCGCAGTCGTTCCTTCTGCTGCTCGTAGTGCTGATGGATGGGTTTTTGCCTTTGGAAAGATATTCCACGCTTTGCTAGCAGCAGAGTTAATGTGCTTCTGCGGCTGCATTACTCACAGTTGGCTCTTTCTCCCTGTCAGGGCAGTGGAAAAAAGCTTCCTTCGCTGGGAACAAGATCGAGATTTAAATCACTCCTTGTATTCCTGACAAGCCAGTGCTTGCAAACTTAAAAGGTCATAAATTCCCCGTTCCTTTACCCTCCTTCGCTGAGAAGGCTCGTGTTGGGGGAAGTAGCTAAGTCGTTGCCCATGTTGGTGCTCTGATGCAGCCTGCAATGCACCAGTTTGATTTTTGCAACAGGGATGCTGTGAGACTGGGGCTATAACACTTAAACTCTCTTAACGATGGGCCAAGCTTAAATAAGGTTTAGTCGTCTTTTATTTGGCACTTTGCCTCGACTTGGTGCCGATTTGAGCTCCATCGTTTCTCCTTCTACCAATCCTCTAATTTTGTTCTCCTCTCGCCCTGCAGGACTGTGTGCAGCTGAACCAGTACAAGCTGCAGAGCGAGATAGGCAAGGTACGTGGCTGGAAACAGTGCGGCTTTAGGAAATAACTTGCATGCGTGCACAGAAACACGGAGAAAATTAGTGTGGCATCCCAAGGCATCTGGATGGCCAACTGGGAAACTGGTGTGTGTTTTGATTTGAGTGGGTGTTTTTGGTTCTTGCCCTATAAGTATGACTAAGCCGTGCTCAAGGTCAAAGCAGAACCGCTTCCTCAGAAGGCTAAGTGTTTCCTCCCCTCCCAAGGTAGATGAGTTGGCTTCCTTTCAAGGTGCTACTTGCCAAGCTAATGCCTCCGATGCGCTAATGTGAGCTGACAGGGAAAGGAAAGCACAGAAAGAAAAAGCCCAGGGCAAGTGCTGGGTCCCCCATCAGGACTGGCTAAGGTTTTCCATCCATGCCTGAGCTGCTAGGTCAGGTCTAGTTCCGTCACTTCTACTCATGTGCCGGGGAGAGCAGGTGCTTTGGGTGGCGCTTGGCTTGGCTGGTACCATGTGTGCATCTGTCATCGGGGTCCACTGTCATGGGTGGGCAAAATCTGGGAGGTTTCCTGCCCCTAGGGCTCTTGCCTGGATCCTTGGGGGTTTCCTTCCCCCCCCAGCACTCAGCTGACAGGGGCTTGTGCTTGTTTGCAGGGCTCCTACGGCGTCGTGAAGCTGGCCTACAACGAGGACGACGACAAGCACTATGTGAGCATCACACTGCCTGTGTTTTAGCCACCTACATGTGGGGCTCCCCGTTCCCATTAGGAGCAGGGGGTGGTGGCACGCAATGCAGGTGGATTTGCAAGGAGAGGGTCATCATGAACATGCCAGAAACCCACCCAGCTGGAGGGCACAGCCCCCCTTGCGGGATGTGACCCCCTCCCAGCACATCTCCCCATGGTCTGAGCTACAGTGCATGGCATTGGGGTTAACCCAGGGGCAGTCAACAGGAAAACCAACGGCAGCAGTGAAAGCCCAGGGTCGGGTTAGCCTGCTGCGTGCTTGCTAATGCTCGCTTAATCTCCCCCTCTTGTCCTAATCCAGCCAAACCCCCAAGGGCTATAGTGGGGGAGCGTGGCTCCTGCAGCAAGGTGCTCTGCAGGGCCTCAGGGACAGGGCTGACATGCAGCTACACTTGTGGTATTTTTTTAATCTTGCTCCGTGTTGAAAAGCAATAACAGGTAGGAGGAGGAAATCAGACTCTTGAGTGCGATTTGGAGCATGGTTCCCGCTTCTGGCCAAAGTGCAGGGCCCAGTGCCAGCTATGCTGAGTTTTGGATCTGTCATAGGATTAGGGAAAACTCCTGAAACAAGGAGAGAAGGAAAAAAGATGATTACCGCATCTGGAAAAAACACAAAGGGGTTGTATTTGTTTCCTGGCGTTTACTTTCTGTGAAAGAGGAGGAGGTGTCTGCACAGCCTTATCCACCGCATTGTGCCCAGCTGCGAATCCCGGGTGCCAGGAGCATCTCGGGGACATGGAGCTTGCGGCACCACACGTGGCCCTGGGCGCCTTGCAAGGACCCTGCGGCTGCGAATGCCCACGAGGCCCTGCCAGGGTCCCTGGGCTCCTGTTTCACTGCCCCATTTGCAGTGAGCAGGAGGGGGAGAAAAAAAGCCCAGTGCTGTTTTGGAGCAGCAGGGGAAAAAGTGAAAGTCAACATTTCCAAGAGGGAAATTGGTCTGGAGTCACTGTGCCAATGGGATTTCATTCTGTGATGTCTCAGGTCATGGTTCCATCCTATTTTCAGTCTCTAAATCAGCTTGCAGGGAAAAGGGGCAATGATGAATATTTGTTATGCAGCTTTCAACAGCACTTGCGTTGTAGTTGTCTCTTTCTTCTTTAATCTGGTTTCCTGAGAAACAAGATTTGTGTGATTGCATGCTCAGACTGTCCATTTCTAGCTAATGCCCTTGGCACTGAGGGCTGGTTTCTGTTGAGCCTCGAGGGGGGAAGTTCCTCAGAAGTTATGACAAGAGACTACTGAATTGAGTGCTGCTACCAAGGAAAACATGGCAGCAGCCAGCCTGAACCGTGCTAGCTCCTGGAGAATCCACACAGCAGAGGGCTGTTACAAATGCCTTAGCTTTGGGTGGCATTCGAGCCCTTCCCAGGTTTGGATCCCTTCTGGCCGAGGTCCCTGTGTTAGCAAGTAAGGTGACATCCTACATGCATGGGCGTCTTGGAGAAAAGGATGCTTTGCTGTTGTCAACAGAAGCAGGATGGGGACTTGAGGGCTCGCTGCCGTGCCCTGAGAGCGTTGTGTCGTGTCAAGCTGGGTTGTCCTCCCGGTTACACCATGCAAATCCAGAAGGTTTCACCAGACTGGTACCAAAAATAACAGTCATTTGGTGAGCTGTGAGCCTGGCTGGAGAGGTGGGATCCTGGGAGTGTACCGTGGTCCTGCTGCCAGCACAAACTGCTGGAGAAGGAGCCTGCTGGGATGGTCTTGGTGACCCGTCCCTGCTCTGCGCGTTAGTAACAAGTTGCAGAAGCTGCCTCTGACAGGGTAATGCAAAACGTCACCCATTTGCCTGCGTCTTGCAGGAGTCTTTGGTTATATTTCACAGGGGTTACTCCTGTGCGAATGGTAAATAAGGTTGTTGTTTAAATAGGAGAAACAACCCAGTGTAAGGGGAAGGAGAGAGTGACCGTCCCCACCCTCAGAGCACAGACTCTATTTTCCTAAGCAAATTGTACCAGGAGGTGGTTGCTTATGGAGTATTTATCTGCTGGGCTGCTTCAGGGTGTTAGAGTAGCCCTCAGAAAGGGGGCCTGTAGCACCCATCATGAACAAGGAAACCTCTTCCCTAGGTTGAGGGCAGAGCTGAGCATATCCCTAATGCCCAGTGTACTCCAAGGTCATGGCAATGCCGCAGTTTTAACACCACTTTTTCTTTCTTTCACTAGGCTATGAAAGTCCTCTCCAAAAAGAAGCTCTTGAAACAGTATGGATTTCCACGTGGGTATCTCGTGCCAGAGGTGCTGTGCTGAGCCAGGCAAATCTCCCCGTAGGAACATTGCCCACGTACGGGCTGCGGCACGCGGCCTCCTTTGAAAGCCGCCCGCGGAGCTGGGGGCGCGTTAAAGCGCCGTGGGTATCGAAAGGACAGGCACTAACACGGGGAAATTCAAAGTACTTGGTAATTAAGTTCCCAGCTTTGATTTGCTGAGTGTCTTTGAAGTGCTCTCTCTTTCCTGCCCACTATCTGTGAAACCTAATTAAATGCTGGAAGTTAGGCAGGGTAGACCCCCTTCTTCTCCTGAGGTCATTTCTACCCCTCAAATGGCACCTGGCTCTGGTGGCAGGGACATGGCCAGGCTAGAAGCCATCAGAAGCTGCCCTGAGCTTGGAACACTCTGCTCAGGGTGGAGACTGAGCACTTTGGCATGGTGAGAAGGGGATGAGAAGGAGGAATCTCACAGGGACTCTGGCTCTGCCGCCTCTTTCTTGGAGTTTTGGATCTCCAGTGTTGTGAGTTCAGGAGTTAGTAAGAGCCTTGAAGTCAGACTCGGAGTGCTGTGAGGATGGAGAAGGTCAGGGTGCCGTGTCCAGGTGCCTCCCAGCACTCAGGGTCAGGCTCCAGAGGCTGTGGGCCTGCTCCTTGCCCAGATAGTAGCCATCTGCTCCTGCATGCCGGGTGCTATAGAGAAGGAAGCTCTCCCCCATCCTATGTTGTTGTGGTTGCAGGTCGACCTCCTCCTAGAGGGTCAAAATCAGCCTCCGGAGAGCAGCCAAAGCCGATGGCACCATTAGACAGAGTCTATCAGGAAATAGCCATCTTAAAGAAGCTGGACCATGTCAACATTGTTAAACTGATTGAGGTGAGGCAAGGAAGCAGATGGGTGCCATAACCATGAATGAAATGTAATAGGAGCTGGGAGACCCTAGAGATCCTAA
This sequence comes from Tinamus guttatus, assembly GCF_000705375.1. The sequence goes on from NW_010585334.1 coordinate 410,096, forward strand.
AGATATCTAAAATTGCAGCCTACGTGCTCGCTCTGAGGGCATCACGCTTCCTGTGGGCTGTGCAGGAGGGTGTGCAGATGGGGAGTGGGGTTGATCCATGTGTGTCCATGAGTGTCTCCACCCCAAACTCTGCTGAAGTTAATCTCATCTATATTACAAGAGGTTGCCCAGCTGGCCTCGCTTCAGCCAAAATTGGTTTAAAACCAGGAATTCAGCATCGAGGCTGGTAACCCCAAGCAGGGCCATAAATCACATGTGACGAGCAGATGTGCTTGCCCTGCTCTTGAGGATGGTGGCCCTGTGAGAAGGCAGCAGCTGGGTGCACGGGTGGCTTTGATCCCTGAAGCTTTTGCCTAGACAAGGCCCGGGACAGTGCACAGGTGCTTGGCTTCAGAACCATTTTCAGCGGGTTGGGTTTGGATGAAAAGTGCTGTTATTTGTTATTATGAAAAGTGCTGTAGCAGTTTGTCCAAATAGTCAGACGCTTAGGTTTCTCTGGAGACAGGAAGTCATTCTGCAGGCTCTGCAGCTCAACACAGCATACAGGGAGCTGCAAAATGAGTTTTTGATGAAAAAATGTCTTTTTCTCTCCTTCTCTTCCCTCTCCCCTTATCTCTGTTATCACAGGTCCTTGATGATCCTGCAGAGGACAACTTGTAAGCAGTTTGTCCAAATAGTCAGAAGCTTAGGTTTCTCTGGAGACAGGAAGTCATTCTGCAGGCTCTGCAGCTCAACACAGCATACAGGGAGCTGCAAAATGTGGTTTTGATGAAAAAATGTCTTTTTCTCTCCTTCTCTTCCCTCTCCCCTTATCTCTGTTATCACAGGTCCTTGATGATCCTGCAGAGGACAACTTGTACATGGGTGAGTGAGTCATTATCTACCAACAGAACCTTAGGGTTTCTCCTCCTGGTGTGAAGCTGCTCTCTGAACTTCTCCTGTAGCCTATGGATAGAGGTGGTGATCCACAGTCATGTAAAGGAGCCCCTAGTGACATCTCTGGACGTGTTAACCTTCCTGCTAAGCTGTGGACTTCTCAAGACAGCGGTGCTGTTGTGTTGGGCATCTTGGCCCAGAGCTACTGCTGCGTGTCCACCATGGAGGTCACAGGTGACCTCCTTCACGCGGAGAGTGGGGAATAAGCACCACTCTCGTCTTCCTCCTGCACAAGTCTTGAGGTGCCAGCTGTGGTCCAGTGCTAGATTTGGGCAAAATCTGGAGGTTCAGGCTTTGGTGGCACTGAGACGGGCTGGAGGAGGGAGCATCCAACCCCCGTACGTCTCCATTGCCTCTGATGTTTCTTGTTCAGATGGGCTCAAAGGCTGCACTGCTTCTCCTGCTGTAGCTACAGGATGCTTTTGAAGCTGTCTGCAGACCAGGGCTCCTGCAGCATCTCTCTTGGCATTGGCAGTGTGGCAAAAATCTCATAGGCAGCCACGTCGTGGCCGTACTGAGCAGGGCAGCAGCGTGTCAGCAGGAGCTGCAGTTTAGCTGCCAATTGAGCCCCTGCTGTCTCTTCACTCGGAGTTGGTGGGAGGCAGGGATGTGTGTCCTCGCTAAAGAGAACAACATTCTCATTTTTCATCCCCCGGTACCCACATCACAGGGAAGGGAAAGAAGCAAGCGGAGAGGGATTGATTTTGCACTGGTGGGAGAAGTTGTTTTTCTGTAGGTGCTAAAAATGCCCCCAAGTCCAGTTCTCTGACTCATGCAGACTCTAATTTGGTGCAGCCGAGTCCTTCGCCCCTGCTGCCTCGCAGGGCGCTCGCTGACGCTGCCCCTCGTCCCTCGCAGGCCCGTCATGGAGGTGCCCTGCGAGCAGCCCTTCGGCGAGGAGCAGGCCCGCCTGTACTTCCGAGACATCGTCTTGGGCATCGAGTACTGTGAGTACCGGGAAGCTCCTGGTGCCGGCGGGCGGTCACCCAGGTGTGCAGATCCCCCCTCACGTGTGTGACAGCCTTAATAGCTAGCTGGATAATCCGTAAAGGACATGGTTTCCTGATGGAGAAAGGCCACAGGTTAAGCAGG